>VXBQ01002455.1:56698-74754 GCA_013400175.1 Phainopepla nitens
GAGGCACGTGTGGCAAGAAACAAACAGGATGAGAGGGCATAACAATAAACTGTTGTTCACAACAGTAAATGTTCAGTGAAAAGAGTGTTAGGCAAACAGAGCATTAACAAAGCAAACAGCAACCCCAGGAAACTTTAGGGGCAGAGGGATTTCAGAGAATGTTGCACTTGTGGATCTGCTCTCAGTGATGCCAGTGAGTGGTGTTCATTTCACACACAGTCTACTTGTAGCTGTACAATTTTGGGTTTGTGACTACAAATCTAGTAGTCAAATCTCTGATTTTAGTGTGCAAGTTGCACCTTCCTACCTGCCCCACTGCTGAGGTAGAACGGTTTGGTTAATCTGCCATTTAGCTACAAGTGGTACCTCAGGCACACCCAGGCTGGAAAAAGGAAGCCAACCATAATTTAATGGAACAAGAGTAACCTTAAGCCATGTCCATCAGAAACAGGCCAAGTCCCTGGAAGGAGATGCAGCAGGGCAAGCATTAGAAATAGGACTGTGCAAGGGCAAAAGGTAATGCAACCTATGATTTACACCACTGGGCTTGGCTGTCACTGAGCAATTCCTTTAACCTCATTCAGCAGAATCTCTCTTCTTGCCCCTCTTCACGCCCTTCCCTGCTGTATTTGCTGACAGCAATCTGTGTGGCCATCAGCTAAAGGGATTCATTTTGTAACAGCTGCATACCCTTTGGTAAGCTCAGATACAGCTGTGTCAAGTGCTCTGAAAACTCAGGCCCAAGTTCCCTGAATCGCAGAGATGCTGGAGAGAAGGACTTATTTTTACAAGACTGGAAGTGACAGGGAGATCTGTAATACCTGTTATTTCTGCTGGTTACTGACAGATCATCGATTTAGAATTTTTAATTTGCTCTACCCCTGAGCTCAGAGTAGAGTGAAACAAACATTAGTCTCAGTTTTAGCTATCTTTTATATCCTGCAGTTGCCCTGAAAGTAACTCGTGCTGTGAAAGAACCAACACTGACATCAGAAGGCAGCAACAACCTCTGCTGTCACTCATCTCCTACCACAAAATTAGCTCTTCTTACCATTATGACATTCTCTAAGCAATCCTGGATTTCTCCATGAATTTCATCTTTTTTTCTCCAAGAGTACTTTGGAAAACAATCCCACTCATTAGCCTGTTCTGTAAGCCTTGCTGATTATTGTTTATATTGGAAGAAGTTCTGTAAAAAGATTTAAAAACTGGAGTGTATTTGGAAAATAGATGACAAAACTCTTAATTCAACAATTTTTCTTTCAAAATTTCCTAAAAGGTGAGTTAAAGCAGTAATTTGATATGAATCACAGACTGTAACTTCACTTCTGGCAGTGGCTGGAAGCCTCAATTACACAGAAAAAGGTAGTGCAATTTTTGTGTCATTTCTGAGAATAAACAGGGTTAGGTGGTTACACTGCTGGTTAGCCAGACCCCAGCTTTTACAGCAGTGGGGCCACTCCAGTTTTGTCACACAGCAGAAGAAGATGCCTTACACACACTAAGCTCCAGCAAATTTCATGAAAAGAGAGGACTAGGTAGAGAAGAGCAGCTTGTAATAGTTCCATGAAAGAAGAAGTCTGTACTGTGATAACCCCAACATTTATAAGACACTGCAGAATCCATATGGGAGCTTTACACAAATTAACAATGAATTCAGAGTCTTGATTCTGCTATTCCTTATGAAAAGTTATCTCCTTTACACAGGATTAGAGGTAGCTTTTGCAGCCTGATGTGTTGAGCCCTTTAACAATGCAACTGTATAAAATACCACTACTTTGTTATACCTTTCAAAATCAAACCAGAATAATTTTTAAAGAGCATAAACCTCAATATATGTAGAAGTCTTCTAGAAAATTAATGTTTGCTGATGGTACTGCTGCCTGACCACGTTGCTAAGAAATAAAACTCTAGTACTAACGTGTTTTATAATTCAACAAGATTGTTATCATGCAATTGTGTACAGAGGGTTTAAAGTCCAACAGACTGGATGTATTGGACCAGACTCCTCCTTTAGAAAGGACTCCTGACTTTGCACTATCCTCCAGACAAGCAGTGTATATTTTACATCTTTTTACACAAATATCTATCTGCTACCTGCTGAGTAGCAACTACTGGCAGTAGGAGCCATAAACAGCATATAGCAAGTATAAGTATTTTAAGCCACAATATACTGCTTTAGTTACTGAAAGTAATCAAAAGTGAAAAAGCACACCTACACTTTAAAATTATAAAACTTAGACTCAGCGGCTGATCTCAGTCTTGTTCTGCTTCAAATAGCACAGACACACACAGACAGAAATTTGTTAACTAAAAACAATTTAGAATTACCAGCTAGCAGCAAAGTACCTTGGCTGTCTGTGCCATGACACTTCTCCACTCAAAACTAGTATGATGTGATTAGCAGTTACACAGAACACCACATGGCAGAATCATTAGAGCAGAATATTAGAAAAACCTGAACTTTAATTATGCTGAAAATGAGTTTGCCAACATAAAATCCTTATCTTTACAAGCAAAAGCAGCTTTACAAGTCACAGCCAGCCTGCTGCTGGCATAATCTGCCTCAGTTTTGCTGATACCAACACTGTCACACAGAACAGTTATATTTTGTTCTCCAAGTATTTTAAAAGCAGGATCAATATAGGAGTTCTTTACCTTCCAAAACATGAGCCCAGGAAGTTCCACTGTCAAACCAAATGTCTAGGACATCCTGTCCCTTGACATAATCCGAAACATCACGACCACCAGCCTATTGGGAGAACAATTATTAAATAATGCAAATAGAATACTCTATATCATCAATGCTTTTCAAGCTAGAAATAAAGCAAATTTTGTTTCTGGACCAGAAACAGGCTGTGTTACCAACTTTGTGACTGAATACAAAATAATGTAGATAATTTTTGACAAGAATTTTCAGATAATTACTGATGAAACCCAAGGTAGGGCAAGGAAAAAATTACAAAGAAAACCTCAGATGGCACAGTGACACTACAGCTTTATGCTAGCTTAAGTACACAATTGTTAAAGAACAATAAAAAGTTAGGAAGGACTAAATAAAAATTCCAATCCATCTTAATGACCTGATACATATTTGAACTCATAATTTGGATAATTAGGATGTCACTTTGCTCCTGATCTAAGAGGAGGAGGATGGAGATTGCTGCCCTGAATTAACAGCACAAATCCAATTGCATGTATTCTGCCTCACTCAGATCTCACTTTTTCAATACTCCTTTCACCAAATACCTTCTCAGGAGGGTACAAGACTGAAGAGGATCATGGGAATAAACAAAGTTTTTCTAGTATTTCCCACCACTCAACTGTCTTGAGCACCTGCTGTACCTGAAGTCAGAAGTTTACCTTTGCTACAGCCTCTTTTGACAGGAGTTGTTCAATAGGGAGGGCCCACCACGCATCTGTCCCTTGCTGCTCCACTATTTTGATGATATCTGTGATGCTTTCACTGGGTTAGAAGGAGGAAAAAAGAGGTTTATGAATGGAGGAGTTAATCACACCTTTCCACAACTATCCCAGTCCCAAAGCAGTGAGAGATGCTGATACACAGACCAAGCTATTAGAACCTGTGATTTTCCAGCTTCGAATCCTGACAAGACTTCACAGAGCTTCCTGCCTGTATTAAAGACTTTCTATTTTTGCCTTCCAAGATGAGAGGATTTGTACGACATACAAAAATGCACAATGATTCCAAGTATCTTCTTCTGCAAATACTCCATAATTGGGGCACTCAGAAAAGATGCCAGCAGCTTGAAAACTTCTAAAATCCATTTTATTTGCTATTTATTGACCTTGAATTTAAAGAAACTACACAACTATTTCCCCTCAAAATATCTGCTCTTTTTGACAACAGGTCTGTTTTTCCTACTGGATACAGAGACCTTGAGAACTCATGTGCAAACAAGCGAGGAAATGACAGCTTTTCAAGTAGCATACATACATACATATTTATATTAGGCTTCAAGTTGCCTGAATTCCCCCATTTCTTCAACTGTAATAAATATGACTATATTAATCCAAATGTCAGAAACTGAAAATCCAGCATCCAGTAGAGGAGTGATAATAAACCATGCAAAGTACACTCTGAAGGCAATCTATGAGTTCATATCATATAGCATCAGCCAGGACAAAGGTCCTGAAATAAACAGATATTACAGAAATATAAAAAATTAACTAAGCATTTTTTCTGATCTGAACAGATAAGGCAACCTCAAGGTGTGCAGTTCTGTGCACTGCTTATGACACATTCAATCCTAGGCCCCAGTAGGTAAGGCTATGAGGAATTGATTTTTAATATTGCTTAATGCCAAGTCTAGACATAAATTAAGGTATCTTAAAAAATCAGAGAGGAACCCCATACATTTTGTCCTGCTGACTCACAGAGTACTTGCTAAAGAGGTGATTTTTAAGACATCTGCTGTATTTAAGGAGTCCAGCAGATCATCATGACCTGCCAACTTCAAACTAAACCTGCTGTGTTACCCAGGCCACCAGAGATTTCTTTATAACTCAAGAAATGAAGATTTAATCAGTTAACTAATTTCTTGACACAGTATTGCAAAAGGGGAAAGAGTCAAATAATGATCTGGCATCATTTTCTTGAAAACACAGAAGGCAAATGATCTTCTTCAGTCATCACTTGGTTTAGTGTTTGGTTTTCAGCACAGTATTTTACTGCTCTGCTAATAAGCTGAGCTACATCACTAAAACACTTAATGGACTCTTAGACACAGGGTTTAAGCACAAAAACCTGTTCTCCAAGAAGCTGTAGAACAAATTACTTCAGTTCATGACACAAGATGCAATAGCAAGAAGAAAATCCAGTTTTGCTCTTGACTGCTCAAATTGCAATGACAGAACATCAATTTCGTATCAATCAATCATCAATTAATCAATTTACTTCTCAAAATAAATTCCTCTAGAACATCCCAGCAGGAAAAGGCCATTAAGCAGCAACACTCACACATGGACATCCAGCTGGCACCACCACCATTCTGCCCCTTTCAAACCAGCACAGGCATCATTCACCTTCCACTTTAATGGTGGTAGGACACAATTTATGGCTTTGTGATGTATCTGCTAACATTTATCTTGCTAAAACAACACTGGGGAGCTCCAGTTCTGAATACTACCTCTTATTTCCAGAAATGTTTGCACAGAGGCCTGTTTGGCTATACTTCCAGTTGTGAGAGTGTTGCTTCTCCAAGACAAAAGCAAACAACAACCCCAGTCCTGGTACAATCCCTGTCAGATAGCTCAGATAGCTGAGGTGCAACCCTTATGTCTTGCCTCTTTCACCCGAAATCTTCAAATTCAGAAAGTTCACAGGAAAGATAAAGAAATTTGCCTCAGCCTGACTAAACTATTCCACTGAATTTGTCTTTTGCAGGATCAGCACCTTCCACTGACAAAGCTGGATTTACACCCTGACCTTTAGTGATAATACTGCAGCACCCAGGAACATTTTAGAAAAAGTAATACACATTTTTCGCTCTTTGCCAATATGATTTTCCACCTTGGATTCTTCTCAAATACACTCAGTGTATTTTAAAGACAGTTATAGATAACCAGTTGTCTTCATGTGAGGATTTCAAGAGCTCTCTCCACAGTTTTAATGCCTTCCTCTCACTGGCCAAGTGTTACCCATGGAACTCACCAGCAGAAGACAAGAGTAGCTAAATTAAAAAGAGGATGATTTACCCTAAAACATGTTTATTACCATGTAAAACATTTGTGTATGTTGAGTGATTCATGCAAGAAGTAATTCAATGCTCAGCTAATGGCTCTGGCCTTAATGAGAGCCAGAAAAATTCTCTGATCAGAAATCATACCCACAATTAGTACAGAAAAGCTACCAGCACATCCCATCAAGCAGAAAATTTAAACAGGAACTAAGCCTCTTCCACATAACTTTTTCATATTGCAAATACACTTCAGTGGAGGGACATAAACTCCAGCAATGAATTAATTTTCAACTTATAGGTTTTTAAAATATTCAACAGGTATTTTACCATATAAATATTTGGAGATATTTATAAAAGGTGATGAATCCAGCTATAGACCAAGACTAAGTTATCTTGGACAACATATAGAAATATACTCTTAACAAACCATTTTTTTCTTTCCATCAGAGGTGGGGGAGGGGAGAGACAAGAAGGAAATAAAACCCTTGCTATTACTCTCCCTTGGGAAACCATAATAAAATGCTTGCCTTCATTTACAGTAAGTATTGCCAATGTCACACAAGAGTTGTGTACCCTTGTAGATACACCATTCCCACAAAACATACTATGGGCTAACCTTTTATCAAGTTCATTCCTATGCAATGCAAAGATTATACTATTAATGTAGGAATAGCAGATTTTTTTAAGACATTTTTGTTACACAAGAACCAACAGGTATAATAATGCTACAGATAGAAGTTTTCAGATAAGTAAAAGAAGGTCAGATCTGTGTTATCAATCACTTACAAGAAATAAGGAGTCAAGGACTGTGAACTTTTTATTGACCAATATTCTCAACATTCAATCAGTCTCAAAACACATTTAAAAAAATATAATATTTTAGCAGTGCAAGTTTTTTTCACTATACAGTGTTTCCCCACGGAACATAAGTGAACATTAACAAGCACTTTGTAAGAGGAGATAGTTTGGATAAAAAATTTCCAGGGTACCTTTTAAACAAATATTTTCTCCTCCTACAGTTTGAAAAATACAAGACAAACACACACAGGCCCTGTACTTGAGCCCCTTGTACTCTCTGCTCTTCTCACAGGATCCTTACGATTAATTTTACTCCAAAAAAGACACAACTTTATTTAAGGTATCTGCATTGTAAGGAGCAGGATTTTTGCAAAGTACTTTTCTGTAAGGTGCAAGTGAAAACCACCTTGCTCAAATAACTACTCATCACTTTATAATCTGCAGCCTTCAAGGTGAGCATGATAATTCCCCGAGTGAGCCATAAAGGCCATTGTAAAACTTTGCCCTGTATCCAGAGGCTATCTGGAAGAACTCGCCTTACGTGTCCCTGCTCCGCTCTGACAGCCCGACGGCAATTCACGCTACCGCGGCTCCAGCCAATCACCCGGAAGCCTGATATTGATTATGCTGCACACTTATTTAATCTGTTAACAGAAATTAGGCAGCATTAAGATACAGTCAGGAGCAGAAGAATACAGAGCCTGACGTTCTCTACATCTCCTTTCCGCCAGCAGCAAAGAGGGAAAGTTATCTTCTGCTTTACAAGAACGGCGATACTACAGCTGTAAGTATTTAGGGGATGGTAAGCTGCTATAAATTGCAATTTACTCAAATACCTTATTTTAAAAAACAAATTAGAGCACAGGACAGATCTTCAAAAACATGTTGCATTTTTCTTTTTCTCCTTCTGAAATTTTTTTTCAGATTTTTCTGAAAATCTTTTCAGAAATTTAATGTATTTGTTAATCAAAGTCATAGGGAAGTGGACAAAAGTTGTGAGGCATTGGAACAATCTTTGCAATGCTACTATTTATTACCAATATCTCAACAGTGAATTTGTAAAGCAGTTATTGCATGAGGTCAGATTAAAGTATGTATCTCACATTTATTTCCTGGACTGAGCTACTACTGGAAACACAATTCTCACATTTTAGTTTTGGAGCTCTTTCTTCTTTTCCATGAGTTACAGAGTTTCCTAGCTGGAGAACGTTTTCTCTTGAAATCTATTAAATACTGAAAGCTGTCACACAGCGTAAGCATCTATTTGTGCATGTACTCTGAATTAAAAGTCTTTTTTCTCCATTTGTGCAGAAAAATCTCACAGAATCTCGCCTCTATAGTCTTACTGAAAATGGCAATAACAAAAAAGTGCTTTCTCTTTTCTCTCTCTGTCCTATAAGGGGTTTTTAATAATAATTTTTACACTCCTGGTCACAATATGATGCAGCATACTCTGCATAAAAGAATTTAGACATCACTGGTGTATTAAATTACTAACTACAGATGACAATGTCATTGAATCAAATTTCTTTTAGGGTTATGGAGGGGCCACAGCAGCAGGGAGACTCATAGAGATTCTGCATCAAACATTAGAAAGACTGGATTGCTGGTGTGGCAAAAAGACTGTCAGAGAAAGCAGTTTCACCTCGAAAGAAGGGCTTTCAGCAGTGTGACAAATTCAGGGGCAACTCTCACAGGGAAACAGCAGTTTATTTTAGGGACTTTTTTTTTGTTTTTAGAAGTCTTTTTACAGGTGATACATGAACAGGATCACTCAAGATCGACCACTGGTGCTCTCATATGTAACAGCAACTCCATGTGGACTACACTGACTTCCAGTGGAGATGCTGTTACTTTTGATAGTCACTCAAAAACTCCACAGCAGCTGCTACTGAAAGGTTGTTTATCCAGCATGCAAGTTAAAAACAGCTCATGTTTTGAAATGCAAGTTATTTACTAGTGTTTTAGTTATATTAATTATTCACACTAAGTATGAAACTTCTTAAAAAAATATGTCAGCAACCTGTTGTAACACGACTTTCAAAATGATAATGCAAATGTAACAAAACAATCAGGCTTAGCTGTTTATTTCAATAAGAACTGGTGTTCAGGAAAATGACCTATGAATTGACAGACTGTCTTCTAAATTTGCCTGTCACTTCTATAGGCCAATATTCTGTGCACTTCTCCTGCTCCAGTTACAGAAGTCTCCTACAGTTAACTTTACAAATATTTAAGCTCAACTTTAAATTTAGGGTATTTAATGACTGCTTTAAGCTTTCATTTGAAAATTCCACCGAGAGTAAGTAAAGTTAGAAGTAAAGAGTACTGGCCATAAATGCCTGTCTGAAGCTGTGAGTCGAATGAAATAAATATTTTTTTCAAGCATATTGAGTATGTCTGGCTTTTCCCCAAATGTCCCTCTTTATTCCCCACATCAATTCTACCCAGACATGCCATTGCTGTCCCCATTTGTTCACTCCTCTACAAGACTGCTGGGCCAACACCTACACACAAAGGTGGAGGTGTTAAGCTATGGCAGAGTTTACCACATCAAAATGCTGCAATTGCCACATTTTGCACAACTCTGGGAACCATCTCACACAGCTGGAGCACTCACAAAAGGCAGGGGGGCTTTAATACAGGTCACAGCCTTTCAAGGTGATTTTACTACAACATAAAGGAATTCCCACACACCCTCCTTTCAAATGCTTTCTGTCTCAACTCCTCAGTGTTCAGAAGGAGCTCTTGCTTCATGGTCCCCTTCACATTTGAGTGCCAGCTGCTGGACTGGCTTTCATTACACTTTTTTTCTTATTAAACTACATATTTAACAATTTTTAAACAACACACACATATTCAAGCCTACTCTTCAACCAGAATACAAAAAGTATTCCTCAGAAATATTTTTTTTTAATAGAGATGTACACATACTTTTTTGCAGGTAAAATGGTTTTACACCCCACAAACCCTCCACCCATTTATTTCCTGATATGTGCCAGCATTATTCAGGCACTATAAAGAACATTGTGGCTATTGTGGTCTTTTCTCACAGTTATTGCCTACAGCGAGAGAGCCAAAGTACATCTCTCTGCACCTACACACCCAGTCACACCAGGTGAATCTAAGGACTACCTGTCTAAAGTCCATTCCCTGCTCTCCACACCCTGAGCCTCACCTACTACTGTCTACTATCTACTACCTGTGTGCAGTACAGCCTCTGGAAAACATGCTAGGCTCCTGCAGTACATTTATTTAACACCAGACTAAAAAAAAGTTCTGCAACTGTATTTAAGTTCATCTCCAGCTGTGAAAACTTACTATGGATTTTCACAAAAGGTTGTGAGGTTAAGGTGTACAAAACTGAGTTACATCAGTGTATCTCACAGCAGGAAAAGATCTGGAACTAAATCAATGAATGTGGAACCCCACAATACTCTTTTTATGAAACCACCTCTTAGAGGGCATTCACAACTAAAAACCTCTGTTCCCCAAAGAAGTAAAAGCAGAACTCTATTACTCCTTACAGGACAGAAAAGGATCATATTTGGTTGAGTTTCCTTGTTTTAAAGCATAGCTTGGATTTCCTCTGCATTATGTTGTCTAGAATTCCTGAAATGCAGTGTTTGCAATATCTGGACACTCTTAACCAAAAGACAGCAGAGTCAGGCTAGCATCTGAAGATCTGGACATAGCAAATCATATAGCTAAGGGTCAGTCACACTTGAGGCTGGTCTTCAAAACCACTTTAATTTTGTTTCGAAACAAAGTGCACCAATGTGGTTGTTCCACTCCAGATCTCACTGTCACTTGACTGCAAAAAGCTATTTTGATACACTACCTGGACTGTTCAATGAGCAGTGCTACAATGACAGTTGCCATCTACTCTAACCACAACTTGCATTTCACTGCTTGCTTAAATGAAAAGGCCAGTCATGACTGTCAGCTCATTGAAGACAAGGGATGAAAGCAGCAATTAATCTCAAGGGGTTTTCAGGTAACTTAGCTAAGTAAATTGATTCCTATTATTTATACACAAGTCACTTTCAGCAACAAGTTTGTGACTGTTCTGACTTACAGCTAAATTCTATCTCTGTATAAACTACAGGTAAAAGCATGTATTCCTACTCGAAATAATACAAAGTTTTATAATATCATTAAGTGTAGCACAAGAGACAGTGCCCCTTCTGTCACTTCTCAGTGTCTAAGGCTAGGCAGGTACCTGTTAATCAAGCATTCTCCCGTGCTCTTCTGATAAAAAGCAGGAATCGGGACGCCCCAGCATCTTTGCCGTGATATGCACCAGAACGTCCTTCTGTCCAGCATCTCCAGCATCCTGTTCACTGCAGATGTAGGGATCACTTTCACTTTTTTCAGAACATCCTATAAAGGAGACAGTGAACTGCTGAACATGCTTCAGCTTTCCCACAAATCATGTTTGTGCTGCCAGTAAAATATGGTAGAGATGTTCTCTCCCATTCCCAGCATCAAACACATTCTCAGACAACTGCCTGCTGCTCTTCAATAACTTGCCTGAACACTGCATATACTGTGTATTTCCCAACCAAACCCCAGCTCTCTGATTCTCCAGCAGACACCCTCTAAAAATGAGTCAAAAATGGCATCAGTGACTCAATCTGAAGTTTAAAAGCTGACTGTATCATGCACTGCTGCCTACTTTGAAAACCCACCTCGATACATACGATGTGTAGTGGGCTACCACTCCCTCCCAGCCCTGCTGAGTAGGACCATGTTTTCATCTGTTCTAGATAAAGATGAATATGGAAAATACACCTCATGCCCTAATTAGAATAAAGCCACTGTTATTCTAAGGTGCTGGTCAGAATTTTCTGTGTGGATTTACATAATTTCAAAGAGCAAAAGACTCCAAGCTTTTAAGTTATTTAAAATAAGACCGTGACAAAATTAACAGGGCAGCAAACAAAGATGTCTGGCCACACAAGGCTAGCCTAACAAAAAAGGTAATTTTAATAATGATAAAATTTCTTTTTAAATTTAATTCCTTGAAACATATTTTAAAAAATATTCTAGGGAAAAATAAAAATCAGTAGCTCTAAGAAACTTCTACATGTGTAAATACAATGAGCAAATATACCAATCAGCGTAGCTACCCTGGATTATATTGACATTGACAAAAAACCTGACAACGTGTTTCACTTCAACAAGTAATTAACACTTTTCAACTGCTGTTCATAAACCCTAGAGAAGAACACATTATGGAGGGAGCTACAGGAGGGAGCTACAGCATTTTTGCTGATTCCAAATAGCATCAATTGTCTTGAAGTGTCTCCTAAGAAAGCAAAATTACCCACCTGTGCTGCAGCCTTCACATCTGCTGTGTTTACAAACCACTGTTTGCTGGCACGAATAATCATTGGTTTTTTAGTCCTCCAGTCATAGGGGTAACTGTGCACATACTTCTCCTCTTTTAACAAACTTCCAGCTGCTTGAAGCATCTTAATGACTGAGAGAAAAAATGAGGCAGGATTAAATTTCAATCTGAGCATATGACTGCTGTTAACCTCAACTCAGCCCTTTCCATAAGCAACACTTAGGAAGAAATGCCTGTACCTCATCCATATTCAAAATACAGCCAGTTTATGCAAACTCTCAAAATATACCTGCAGGACTGTAACTGATGAAGTTACAAATGGTCAAACATCAAATACTCACCAGCTTCATTCCCTTCTTCAAGGACATTCTTGTTTTTAAGTTCAGGACCTGCTGCTTCTGTAAAATACCCACTTTCATCCACAAGGCAATCCTGACAATAAATAAATTAATCGTGTCAATAAAATACCATGTGGCAATTAATCATCTTTTTGGCATTCGTAAGTGAGTTAAATACTCTACTGCGTGACTCCTTTTCTGATGAATAACAAAATATTTAAGTACACTTCAGATTTATTGAACTGCAGTTTACTAATCTACCCGGCAAGTGAATTTTAGGTGTCAGAAGAAATGAGCACCACTGCATTTGCACACATACCACAACTATCATACATCACAGTCACTGGTATCTCAGTGATTTTTCAAATAAACAGTGCAAAATCAAAGCAAACTGAGCTGTCCCCATGCCCCATATCCTGAATCTTCACTCAATCACAAACTGGCCATGCATAAATGAGCTGTATTAACGTGTGTGTTTAAAACAAGCTTTGCTGAAAAAAAAAAGTAACAATGACCTACGTAACTGGTGACTTACTGATCTGCATGTACAAGACAATTTTGAGTAGTGAGAGTTAATATCCAAGAAACATTCTCTGTGTTCTCCTTTAGAAAACAAAACCACACAAAGAGTAGAAAAATCTGATTCTAACACGTGCCTGTAAGTTTGAATTAGCAGAAGGAAACTTCATTCTTTTATCCTGATACACATTCCTTTACGGTTAGTCTTGCATTCCTGCAGGCCATTAGTGATACTCACCCTTCTGTGAATGCTTGAAAACATTTTCAAGTTTTATGCACAAATGAAAACAAATAATTTTAGGGGCACACAGTCAATCAGTTGCAGGAAATCAAGAGCAACAGCTGAAAAGATGAAGTACCGTGGGCAGCTGATGGTGGGAAGCTACGCTGTAATCTTCCATACCATGAGCTGGGGCTGTGTGAACTAATCCTGTCCCTTTTGTCATCGTCACATGATTTGCAGGTAACAGGGGAGACACTCTGCCAGGAATGGTGGGATGAGCACAAGAACCATCTGCCAAATCTGCACCTGAAAAATACCAACGGAAGATAAATTGAGAAACACAATTCACGCGTTCAGCTTCTTTTATCAGAGAGCAGAAAAAGAACAAGCGGTTAAAAACACCACAGAAGAAACATTATTATTAAAGCCTTGCTGAAAGTCAAGAATCACAGAGCTTGAGGAATGTGCCATATGCCAAAATAGTGATCACAGATTGATCTTCTCCTAGAAGGAACATGTTTAAGAACTGCCATCACACAGTTATGAACACAAATACAGAAAAGTAACTAACCTAATTAATTAGTGAATATATGGGAAGCTAAAAAGAACAGGTTCCAATAGGAAATTTCTTTTGAAAAAGGTTCAATACTATGACTCTTGGATGTTACCTGTAAATCACATGACTCAAAAAGGTGGAAGGTGTGAGAAAAAACACCCCCAGTAATTTCATCATTAGGTAAAAACAAGACTTCCTCTGAAAGAGGAAGCATGAAAAAACACCAAAAAAAAAAATACAAGAAGCCACAGAAACAGATTCCTCACCTCCTTCACAAAGGCATATTTCCAGCACTGAATCACTGATAGAGGCAAATGAATAAAGCTCACAAATGACACGTTAAATCCCAACTCATGACATTGAATCCCACGCCTGCCTGTTAAGAAATGCCACTATGCAGTTTGTTAGGATGTCAACTCAACTGCTTTAGTTTGCCCAGACAGACAACAGCCACCTACAATACCTCAGCAGTCATACTTGTAATTAGCGCCCTCTTGTCATCAACAATAGATGGAAAGACAAACTGCACCCTGTGTAATTAAGATTTTGATACTGAACAGACTTGCACTCCACATTTCATTTTTCCAAGTGTGAATCCAGATTTTAAAAATTCATTTGAAATCTATGGATGATAATTTGAGCTTCAATATACCAACAGTAAATCTGACAGACTCCTCCTCCTCCTCTTTGTATTATTTTAGTGAAGCATATAGTCAAATTATAAACACATTTAACAAATTATTAACAATTATTAACAATTAACAAATTATTATTATTAACAAATTATTAACACATTTAATCCATCAAAACTGAAGCAGTTTTCAGACACCTACCAGCAGATTTCTAAGCAATTTAAGATTAACAACATTAAAACCTGCCTTTACACGTTGATATAACCTCAAACTGTGTGTCCAGAGCAGCAGCTGTAGATTCAACTCTATCTGCAGCAAGGATGAAGCGTTGTCCAGTTGTTGCACATTTCACAATTGAGTATCTGCAATGCAAATGTGCATTTGTGATACTAAATAATTACAAACACCACAAAGCTACCAATCTGTTTCACCTGTCAAAGACTAGTAAGTTTTACAAGTCCAATCCATTCATAAATCTCAAAAGTTTCAAGGTAACCTCGCCTCAAGAAGGAGAAATAATTTAATGAAAATTTAGGCAGAAATTCATATATTAGTAGATACAGAACAAAGCTTACAACTGCATCACTTAAAAACAAAACAAAAAAACCCCAAACAAAACCCCAAAAAGATGCCTTAAGTAAACTGTAATGGCAGTCCAGAATGTTTTAATTTTGCTGCTAAATACCAGTAAGGACTGACACAGACAACTGAACAAAGTGAAAGAAACCTACACTGAGTCTGGCATGTAACAAACTGCTTGATTGGCTGGCACAGTCCAAGGCTGCGTGGTCCAGACTAGCACACTACAAGGGGATGATCCATCTGCAGATGTAAATTAGAAGTACTTTACTCACAACCATAACAAAAATCAAAGCTTTCAGTCTCTAAAGCTACAGAGAAGTCATACTCATCACGGAAGTCAGCTTCGGCGGCGATTTCAGCAGCGGAAATTTCACGTACACAGAGCGACTGACGTGCTGCTCGTTGTACTCGAGTTCTGCCTCAGCCAAGGCTGTTCTGGTACACATCAAACACAAGTTACACGCTGCAACATCAAAAGCTATTGGCATTCTTGCTAAAATTTGGAAGACAAAATAGTAAGTTGATTCTTACTTTGTTGAAGGGGACCAGAACACAGGTTTATAGTCCCGATAAATTAAACCCTAGAGAGGACAGTGAGGGGGAAAAAAAAGAAAGTTAGGAGAAACAAAACTCATGAAAAATCAATACAGACTTCCACAGAAATTCAACATACCTTATCATACATCTTGGAGAAGACTCTCAGCTGGTTTGCTTCATACTTTGGATCAAAGGTAAGGTAGCAGTTGGCCCAATCTGCCATTACACCCCAACGAATGAAGGCCGATTTCTGTTTCTCAATTGCTCTTTCTGCAAATGCTCTGGCTGAAGGGAATGGTTCCATTAAGCACATGGTTTAGCACACTAAGATCAATAAAATACCACCTAAAATGCACTACTGATTTTTTATTAGTAAAGCCAGAGCTGAATGTAGTGAACCTATGCCCTAACTATTATGGTTCAAAATACATATACTTCAGATTGGTTGTTAGAAAAAATGACTGCAAAGAGTAAACAGATCCAGGAGTGGCACTTTCTCACTAACACAGGAACATTAGGCACGTGTTTTCAGACTAAAACTTTTTTTTTAAGAAAGGTGGGGGAAATATATTTTGTTAGGAAGAAAAATTTCTCAAAATAAGTTCTCAACACAAAACTAGTAAGATAGTTAACTCCCTCTGTTAATGCTGATCCAAAATTTTCAAAGTAACATACATCTGGAAATAAGTTAGTCCGTTTCATTACAATTTCAAATTAAGTTTCAATTGCTCATTACAAAAAGCTTTGCAGCTGAATGACGATGCCTTTCAACCCATATTGTATTTGAAATTATTTCTTCAAAACAGCTTCCATATAATGCAGACTTTCTCAAAAAGGATCCCCCCATAAGTTTTGTAGGATTGTTAAAAACAGTCAACAAATACATTCCTACTTGTGATACTGACCCAAGCTGTCCTGATGAAGCCTGACTCCACATGCATCTTTTCAGTTCCTAATCAAACTCAGCCTTCAAAAACCAAAAAGATGTTGATCTGATAAATAGCAGCTTCCTGCCACTATACAGTTAATCAAATCAGATATCCAAATCCCCTGCCCTCCTTTTGTTTTTTTTTTTTTAAACTGAGAGTCAATGCTCTGCATGCCCATTACAGCAACAAGTTAAGCTTGTGTGAAATTATCCCATTTCATCAGATTCCAGCCTGCTCTATCTGCTTGGCAAATACACCCAGTGATCATAGAAAATGTCACCAATAGTGACATTAATAACAGAAAAGGCCACAATAAGGTCTAAAAGCCTTTATTTACCTCTCTGCCGAATTTCCATCGGTGAAAGATTTTCAGCTCCTTTGACTTCTGACAGTGCCTTTAACTCAATTGGCAATCCATGGCAATCCCACCCGGGCACATAATGCACTTTATAACCTCTCATCACATGGAAGCGATTGGTGATGTCTTTCAAAATCTGAAAAGCCACAAGGGTCTGTTATCACTTTAGCTCCCCCATGTGGAACAGCCACATTTGTAATTAAGCTCCTCTTGTTTAAAAAATACGAATATCAAAAGCTGGAGGATAAATTTATATTTAAGGCCAGAGAAGCTCTGGGTGCCCCATCCTTGGAAGTGCTCAAGGCCAGTTTGGATGAGGCTTTGAGCAACCTGGTCTAATGGAAGGTGTCCCTGGCTATGGCAGAGGATTTGGTACTAAATCATCTTTAGAGTGCCTTCCAACCCAAACCACTCTGTGATCCAAAGATTCTGCATATTTTTTTCTTGCCTATCATTTTGTACATTGGCAGAAACTTAAAGGACCTCTGATCCAAGGAGTTCACAATCAGTGTGGTTTATAAACTCGCAAGACTTGGAGTGAACAAATCGGACTTGCTTTCATTTTTAAAACACTCAGCTGTCTTTAAAATAAAAGCACATTGCTGCTGCCTAAGCTCTGGCACTGGGACTGTGAGAAGCTGTGGGTGACAGCTCACAATTTGAGTCTTTCTCACTTTGTGGCCAATGTAATCTTGTGAATCTCAGGGCTGAATCAAAATGAACACTGACCATTCGGTACATGGTATTTATACTGAGATATGGTATCTGTGTTAACATGGCAAAATATGGCATCCACATAACCACACCATTGGTTTCTAAAAGCCCTGACTACCAAAATCCCAAACTTGTTAAAGTTTTATTGATTTAAATGGGAATGGAGAACACCAAGGACATAACAGTAAGTTTTTACCACTTCACAAGAATACAGTACGATAAGTAAATATTTACTTTGTTTAATGCATGACCAACATGAGGGTCTCCATTGGCATAGGGTGGTCCATCGTGCAGACAAAATTCCTGTTTTGTCTTCCTTTGCCTTTGCCATGAGTACAGCTCTGAAAACCCACATTTCTGTAGAAACAATAAGAAAAAAAAAAACCTCAAAACCATCAGAAGTCTCTCCACTTCCAAAAAGTCTGGATGTAAAATTTACAACAAAAGCAGATAGGTAAACAAATACATTTTTCTAATACTGCAAGAGAAAGCATTGGTGGGGTTTAAGTACGTAAATGCCCGAAGAGGGTGAAATATTAGGCCTGCGATTATACTCTTAGTACTACACTATCCGGACGATCGTTACTCTCCTCCAAAACAGACTGTATCAAAATTACAACTACCCAAACTATAAACACCGCAGAGGCCCGAGCTTTTCTAAAAAAGAGGTCAGGCGAGAGCCCAGACTCGCCAGAAGCTCGCCCTGCGCGGCGCGACCGAACACAAACCCTGGCGGCCACCGCCGCTCTCCTGCGGCCCGGGGCAGCCCCACGCCCCGCCCGGCGCCCCGGGGAACCGGCCCGGCCCCGGCCGCA
>VXBQ01002455.1:74766-89850 GCA_013400175.1 Phainopepla nitens
CGGCTGGGGACACGCCGCGCTGGGCGGGCGGCACAGCGCTCCTGACGGGCCGGGAGAGAGCTTCAGCCCCGCCCGGAGCCGGAAGGGTTCGGGGCGGTCCGAGGTGGTGGGGTAGGGGCGGCCGGTCCTCCCTGCAGGAGCCGCGCGGAGGCCCCGGTGCCCTGCGGGCGGTGAGCGGCGGTGCTGGGGCGCGGGTCCCGCCTGGGCAAGGGGACGGGCGCGAAGGGCTCGGGGCGCCCCGCACGCTGCCGGCGATCGGTGCCGGGCCGCAGGGAGAAGCGAGGCTGGGCGCGGTGAGTTGGCTGCTGCGCCCGCGGAGCTGCTCTGCCAGCCCTGAGCAGCCGCGCGGTGTCCGGCCCCCGGCCGCGGCGTGCATCCGCGGGCGCTGCTCCCAACTCCGGCTGGCCGCCCTGCAGGCGCTTGGCCACCGGGAACGTTCATGGCAACAGAGTCAGGAACAGGGTTCCCTTTTCTTTCTCTTTGGTGAAATGAGGTAGAGCACGGCCCTTTCCCGCTTGGAAGGCTGTAGGTGAACCGCAGTGGGATTCCCAGCTCGAGTCGTAGCCTGCTTCTGCTGGGTAAATATCGCTCCCTTCCGTAATGGAACGTTTATCTTCTGCTAGGTGTGAGCCGAAGTTCATTGTAAAGAAATAGGGAGCTCTGGTCGCTTAGGCATTGAAGAGTTCCAAGACAGAAGTTATGGCTTAGCACTTGGATTTAAGGACATGCTCTGTGTGATGTCCACTTTCTCCTTTCATCAGGCAAAATCATAAATTTGGAAAATGGAAATTTGTGTAAAAGAAACTGAATGAGAACCATCAACAAATCTGTCACGCGTGCTTTGATAAATCAATTGTTGTCAGCCTGTAGTACTTACATACATCAGAATTAAAAATTAGAACAAGAACTGGAGAACTCATTAATTTTAGTAGGTATCAAAATAGGCTGATTTGTCAAGTTTGGTTGGTGGGCTAGAAGAAAGGAGGGAAGGTCTTTAGAGGGCAAGGTGTGTTTTGAAAATTATACCCAAATTTAGCTTGAGAGATAATTGCTGTGCAGTATTTGTAAATTGCACAGTCTTCTAGGAGTCAAACTATTTTTGTCCAAAGCAAGCAATATATTATTAAATGCCTTGTGGAAGCATACATTAGACCTTGCCCTCATCAGAAAGAATGTGCCATAAACCTATAGATAAGTTAATTTGAGATCAAAAAGTTACAGAGGTGAAGAACTTAGAGGCAACTACTGCATTCACTTATCTAATCTAAAAGGTCCAGTACACCAGAAGATGTGTACACAGGAGATGCAGCCCTGTAAAAATTTAAGGCACTTTTGCACTAATAAAAAACTTTGCAATTCATTAGGTAATTACTCCAGAGTGATGAGGAAGAGGTGTTGAAATTCTAATTTCAGTTTCTTTTAATAAACCTTATTTTTTCATAAAAATATTTTAATTTTAATGTTTGCCAGGAGATTCTGGGTTCACCACAGAAAGTATATTTGTTTGCTTTAAGTAAGGCCAATAAAAATGTACCCAAAAACCACTTTGGGTTAAGCTTCAAGAATGCAAGCTAGTACTTCTGTATTGTTTTCTGAGTATTTTGAAACATCACGCAAACAAAGTAAGTCAAGACTTGAAAACAATTAAGTTTTCCTCTCATTTTATGAAGCAGGATCAAATGTACAGTAAAAGGTCAAATGACTCTTTTAATGGGAAGCTGAGCAAAAAAATTGTTAATCTGATAATTCATTTCAATTCTTTAATTCAAACTTCCCATCTAATATACTACTTTTTGAACTCTTTCTCAGAAATTCTCATAGTCCAGATATTTTCATTATGGAATGAACTATTTTTCTTCCTGTTAACTTGTTTCACATGATGGTATAGACTTAAAATAGCATATGGCTTTCCATGTGTTATGATACATATTTGCTCTGCAACTTTCAATTGTTTGAGAGCTGCTTTTTGCCACAGATAGCATTCCCAAAATTTCCTCTGTAACCATTGCCACCTGTCCAGGGTTACTGTGGGTATGGACCTTGGCTATTCCACAGAGCTCCAGAGCACTTTGCTCCCATCCATCAGGAAATAATAATTAACATTAGCAACTGTGCTTTTTCAATGTGCTTGCACAGTCATTCTACTCTTTCAGCCTCAGAGTGCTTCTGACTTTACTGGTACAGGTATGTGCTGTAAATAAAGTGCTCAAAAGAGTTTTTAAATTGGCTACATTTGGGATTCTGATACCTCTGATATTGCTGTTTTGTGAACAGCCATGAATCTGATTTGTCACAGAAGGAAAGGGGCTGTATAACACCTGTATGACCTATTGCCATTTAAGCAGTACTCGCTGCAATTACAATATTTATGATAGGATTGTTATACTTTCCTCATAATTTATCTTCTATTGTGTGGTGATCAGTGAGTTCCTCTGTATTTTGTTCTTGCTCTGTGCTCAAGTGTTTCCTTGGAAGTGTGTATTTTTAAAAATGCAGTGTGGTTATCAGTACTTCTTTCTCCTGAGCTGAAGAAAAGCTGAGGGGAATGCCAGCCTTTCTACTTGGTAACTGAAGGCCCAGTGAACTGCAATGGTTTGTGCAGGGGAACAGGTGAGGAAAACAATGCAATAAGAATGACCGGACATGGAGTGGTGAGGGGAAGGTAGAAATTCATTTCCTTAAAGAAATCAGGAGAAGTTAAACAAATACAGAAAGGACAGTTAAATTCAGATGGTTAAATTCCACTTTTGCACACAAGTCTGCAGTATCTGTGTATCATTAACCTACTTTGTGTACACAATTGGCCATCTACAAACCCCTATTTTACAGTTAAACAATTGGGGAACAATAAGTAAAGTTGTTGATATCATCCTGTCTGGTAGTCTTGTGCTTGAGTTCTGAGTACAAACCAACTGTAGGTTCAGGTCTGAAAAAAATGAACCTCAAAGTGTGCAAAAAATGAGTAATGTGTGTAGACCTTTTTCTTAATACTTATGATAAGAGTTTCTGCTGCTGCTGTTCTCTTTCAATGTCATTCTGTTTTAGTGAGAACCAGAGTCACTATCAGACAGAACATGGGTATTTGCAAGATCTTGTCTACAATAGCTTTAAATCCTTGTGTTTATTAATTGCATTTTTAAAAAAAGCAAAAGCTCACCTCATTACCACTCATTGGCAGTAACCCACTTTCCCCTTTCTACTCAATTTAAACTGTATTTGTTTTAAATGTTAGGTAGAATACTTTACCTTTCTTCTTCTCTTGAAAAAAGAAATGGTCAAGTTTGCTTTTTTTTCTTTTCAGCATTCAGCATGGCTTCTCCAGCTCTCCTCATGCGTGTGGTGGCCTCAGCATATTCTGTTGCAGAAAAAGCTGCAACAATTGTTAGAAATGTGATGTCTGCAGGAGATCTAGGCATAGTGGAAAAGGTATTACCTTTTACTTTGTTCCAGTTTAATTTCACTTGTTAATCTTGAGTTAGATACAAGGCAAAATGGTCTTCTTAAAAAACAGCAACTGTGGGAAGAAATACAGCCATGACCTCCCTCACCACCACCTGCAACAAATATTCCTTTTTAAAGGATTAAAACAGTCCTAGAGAAGGGTCTTTTGACCAGTACTTCTAAACATTTATTATTTATACATTTAAAAGAAACACCATAATTTTGTCTTGATTTCCCTTACAAAACACAAGGTTGGCATAGCACCTCAAAATTCATAATAAGGTATATTTCCTGTTAATTTCTATACCTATGTTCTAACATCCTTAGTACAGCTTAAAATACTGTGCCCTCAACAAATTATGGATTAGAATAAACCAGTGTTTAATTTCCTAAAACAAAAAAAAGAACCTTAGTGTCATGGTTGCCCACAACCACAAGTTACATATGTCACAGTCAAGATGAACACAATACTTTTCAGAGAACTAAACTTTGTTCAGGCAGCTTCTCTCAGCCTTCTGTTTTCTTCTACAAGCAGCCAGGCAGGAACAGCCTTCTGATGACTAAGCTTTACCCAAGCAGTATCACACAGCCTTCTGGTTTGGTCTACTTTCTGCACAACCAGCTAACTCCTTTCTGTCCTCACACAGCCACCTATCCCTGTCTGATCCTCGTTCAGCATCTTCCCTTTTCTGTTCCTCTCCTGGTTGCCCCTCCCTGTCTCCTCTTAGCACAGCCAGCAGCCTCCAACAGATCCTCACAGCTCAGCAGACAGACCTCCACTAACTTAGGGCCAGCCATCCCCCTCTTTATTAGGGCTTGTCCTTATTGGTTACACCTGTGGCCCATCAAGGGTTAGACTGCTTCTAGTCCTCTTGTAATTAGTAGTGCTGCCCACATCTTAGTTTTTATCGTAAATCAAAGTTTTCAAAATAAATTCAGAGCTTCAAATTTAATTCTAAAAAGAAAACAGGTAATAAAGTTCTTAATTTGCTGTAATTTAGAAAGTTGCACTGATGAGCCAGGATCTTTGTTTTGACTACAGTACTGGAATAGGTGAAATTAACTTTAGAAGTTAATTCTAGCTTTACAGATTTGTAACAATACTATGGGCTTCATTAAAGATAATATATATATTACTTTTGGTCTTTATGTTGAAGGTACTGCAGGTATTTACATTATTCAAAAATGATCAAAAGTATCAGGTGATATTGCTTCTAAATAAGACTGGTTAATACATACTTATAAATTTTTTGAGGAATGAATACTACAAACACACAGTATTAGATCAAAACCAATGACCAACAGAAGAGGTTCCTTTTGAGGAACTAGAGATCTTGAAATTCCTGCTAGCTTCTTGCCAGAAGTGGTTGCTGAAGGAAGAGGAAGAATGCAAGAGAACCTCTGCCTGTCCCTCTGTTTTACAGTCTGAAGAGATATAGAACAGAAAGGAACAAAAGTGCTGCTTCTCACCATTCATCCTCTTTCTGCAGCCAGCAAACACCAAGACCAATTGCAATCTGGCTTACTGAAAGCTTTAGAACATCTGGGCAGGCAATGTGCACCTTTTCCCTCAACATAGTGGCCTTCCATCCATTATCTAGTTCAAGGACAGCTGAGTTTTTAGCTATCTCCTCTCCTGATATCCAGAGTTTTCTTTACCTGAGTCAACTGTAGGTTCTCCATTTATATTGCTTCTCTTTGTAGTACTTGTACTTTTTTTTTCCCCCCACTTGGCAAGTAAACACTTTTGTCCACCCATTCTTACACTGAAGAGATACTTACACTGTTTTATTGGGTTCATGTCCTGGAACAAAGGACATTCTCTGCAATAAAGTTGATCTTACTGAGTCTGAACTCGGGACCAATTTCAACCAATTATTTACGGTATGAGTGGGAAATTTCAAAGAAAAATATCAAGTTTCATAAAATTAGCACTTGGCTAAGGGACAGATGAGTTTTGAGCATGCAAAAATTAACCCATAACATGATTCTAAATGGATATGGCTAATTTCTGTAGCTGGATAAAACATTTTTCATGTTGTCAGCAAATAAGGTACAAGCAGATAAAATTTTTGTTTGAGTCAACTAAGATGCAAATCTTAGATGAGCTGTCTTTCTAAATTTCAATTCTAACAGAAATATTTCTTACTGAGATTCTGGATCTAAAGGAAAGGGTTAAAAAAGTGTTAATAAGTTACCTGCTTTCACATGTAGCAGGTTATTAATATTTAAGAAATTACTGTAATCCATGTAGCAACATATGTTTGGCTATACAACATTGGGAAGGCTTGCAGTCATTTTTTTATGCCACCTTGGGGCAGCAAATCCACTGTTCTATTGTCAGACCAGTCTGTCTTAGCTCTGGGGTGCACAGGAAGACTCTGCTTCTTGCAGTTTTTCAGCCTGCCTCTCGCAAGGCCACTTACTGGGTTTGAAGATTTACCAAATTAGACTTCTTTTTCATTACAAGCAGATATTCACAGTGGCTGTATAGGCCACTGTGCTGGTGTATTTTTTTGGTACATAAATTCCTATCCACTCTTGGACAGGCTGGACCCAATGACTTGCAGACCAAAGCTGACCGACTGGTACAAATGAGCATTTGTGCTTCCCTGGCACGGAAGTTTCCCAAGGTGACAATCATAGGAGAAGAAGTAAGTACCTGCTTTATTTCATACTAACAGTTTATCTTGCTGTAGCTTGCACTAGAATTTGCTCTGCCTGGGTTTAGGAAAATATTTGTTTTAATTAAAAAAAAAAAAACCAAACAACAATCCAAAAAGCAACAAGCAAAGGTATTTCCATCCGCTTTCACCTTTTCATTTCATTAGCTTTATCAAGCTGCTGTCAAATACACAGCTCTAAGGCAAAATGAGGTGAGTGAGTCCATTTTTCTAATAATTCTGAGACTTCTTTTGTTAGGAACTGCCCACTGAGGATGTAACTGAGGATTTAATTGAAGATGGTCACTGTGAAGAAATACTGAAGAAACCATGTCCTGCTCAGTACACAGGAATTAAAGAGGAAGAGGTAATGTGGTAGTGCCATGTCTATGTCTTCATATTTTACATTATCTATACTACTTTCTGACTTTAGCTAAGAGTGTACAATGAAAGGTTTTTTCAGTATTGCCAGTTTTTCTTTTTTGTTTGAAACTGAAATGTAGTGATGAAAATCACACCTCCAGCTGCAAATGCTGCATGCTCCTGTGTGCAGTAATGGGAAATGGAAATTGGCTTCTTAAAATTTGTGATTCAGATTAATTTGGCAGGAATCTACTTTAGACATAAGAAAGTAATCTCATTTTCCATTTCAGTTTAATCCTTCATACTTCTATTAAGAGATTTGCTGAGACATTCAAGTCAATTTATAAGCTTTTTTTTCTTTTTGGTGTAAAATACTATTATGGACTTCAATCATATAATAATGTTAAAACTTTGGATCTCTTTATTTCCTTACTACCATAAGGAAATAAAAGCACTAAAGTAAAAGATATACTTTGTGTGATAATTTCCATGATTTGTATTTGTTAATTTTCCTTATTTTTCTATTCTTAAAGCTTGTAATATGGGTTGATCCCTTGGATGGGACCAAGGAGTACACTGAAGGTTAGATTTTCTTTTAATTCTGTTGATAATAAAATAAAATAGTAATGTAATAAAATAGCATCTACATATAGATAGGTTTATCTTAGAAGTTACTTACAATATGTTTTACTGAGGCTGATGTTTCTGTACTTTTTGAGTGCTTGGAATGTATTTATTCATTCCATTCAGTTCAAACCAGTACTGAATATTCCTGATGGGCTGACCAGTTTTGATCATTTCAGAGTGAAAAGAGCTGCCTTTGACTGCTGGCATGTTGTCTTAAGTTTTTAGTTAAATGTACAATTTTGCATGTCTTTGAATTGAAGGACTAAATCTCCCCTTCACACAGGAATATGCTCGATTATATTTACATCCTTCTTTCAAACAACCCAAATACCACAGCTGTACTTGTAGCCCTTTCAAAATGAAACAAACATCCTCCCACAAATCAAGATTCTTCAGTCGTGGGAAAAAACTGTTCTCAGCAAAGCCTAATTTCTAACCATAGAAATTGACCCTAAAATGAAAAGAAAAATACTCCAAGAAACAATAGGCTGAAACCTCACTTTTTCCTCCTAATGTGCCTTTTAGTTGATTAATGTAAAATCTTTTAGGCAGACTTTTTCCCCTTTTTGGGGAAAGAGATGTACATCTGTCAACAAACCACTAGTTTTGTGTAGCATTAAAGAACTCCCACCAGAATTACAGAAGAATGGCACTATATACTGCTGTGTAGTTTTATCTTTAAGCTTCCTTCTCATTATGTGTTAATTATAACATAGCTCTATTATAAGAACTCTGTCTGGGGCATTTTTTAGCAGATCTCAAGGCTAAAACAACTGAAAGATTATATCAACATCTGAAAATCCTGATTAGTATTTGCATTTTGAAGATAGCACCCTGCATATTGATATGGGGACTTTTACTGAAGGTTTATGTTTTTATTAAGATCTTTCTCTTTTTCAAACATAACTACATTCCTGTTTTTTCTGTCCAGGTCTCCTTGACCACGTAACAGTTCTTATTGGAATTGCATATGGAGGCAAAGCAATAGCAGGAGTTATTAACCAGCCATATTACAACTACGAGGTATTAAATCATTGATTTATTTAGAAGCATTTTGTGATTTCTAAGTGTTACTCCTAAGCTATTTCAGTTAGCACACTTTCAACTGAAAAGTGGCGTGTAGTGGAGTTAATGTTGTAATGTAAGGTATTGGGGGGTTTTAATTAAATACATATAATTTTAAATGTTGGTTTCCAGGAACTGAATGTCAAGAACTTACTAACAACCATACTGAATCATGAGGCTGGTGTAATGTACTAATACAGGATATATTACATATATGCTGTGCAAATGACTACAATCCTTATAAAGTACCTACTGTAAAACAAGTACAGATCAGTGGTGTTGCAGTCTTTGCTAGAAATTCTTTAGAAATCCATGAAATGGGTGCATTTGCAATGCTGGTAACTGCCATAAATCTGCAGCCCTAAATAAACCCAGCATAAACTGTCACTGACAGCTGGGTTAGAGTGTTGTCATGCCAGGCTTCAGGTAAAAGTCAGAATGGCAAACTTACAGGCATTTACACATTTGGAGATTATTTCAGTATTATTGGGGGAAGCTCATGATACAGTCTTATTAAACTTACTGGAGTTTAAAGAAAAAGCCTGATGGCTGATGTAGTGCTATCATGTTCTGTGTGACATGTATCACAAAATATTTCAAATCACAAGATACTTTCAATTACAGATTGTGCCCCAAGTACAGAAATATACAAATATTAATCTGCCAGCCACTGGAGGCAGGTTGTAATGCACCACAACAATGTCACAGATAAGAAAAGGGTCAATGATATCATTGCCTTAGAGGGAAAGAGCCAATTTCTCACTCTGGGCTCTCGAGTAGTTCTTTTTAAGTGCCACAGTTAAAATGTACAGCGCAGTACTAATATTATACTCCCTGATATGCCAAGGTGCATCTAGGTACCCCCTTCCCTTTGTGCTTCAACTGCTGGTCAGTGTGATTAACCATCACTCTGGGCCTTTCTTGTAGGCAGGAGCTAATGCTGTGCTGGGCAGGACAATCTGGGGAGTGCTGGGCATGGGTGCCTTTGGCTTCCAGCTGACAGAAGCACCTGCTGGCAAACACATTGTCGTTACCACCCGCTCCCACAGCAATGCCCTGGTGAATGAGTGCATCACTGCCTTGAACCCAGACCATGTCATCAGAGTTGGAGGAGCAGGAAACAAGGTATGCAAACCCCAAATCTTCTGGTTTTACTGGGAGGTGGCACCTTTGGAAAAAAAACCAAAAAGACTTTTTAAAGAAATCATTTGCTTACTTGCATTGAATATACAGGAGACTTCCTCCAACTTCCCCAGAACAACTTCTCTTCCTAGCATTCAGTCTGCTGTGAGGTTGAGAGAATTTGGCACAGGTGTATTTGTACCAGTGGCCATGTTGGTCATGGCTGAGGTCTGTCTTCCCCAGTATTCTGTTTCTAGGGGTGAAAATAAAAATTTGTATGACCAGAATGACTAAATGAGAATTCAGTTTAATCTCAGTTATTAGACATGCCCTCCTGTTTGTGTCAATACAGCTTTTGTTCCAACTATCCAACAGCACATTTGAAAGCATAAAAATATAAGCACACAGTGATATTTCCTTTGTGAAATTTCTCTGTGTACAGGGAACACTCATTTGGTACACGTTTAAAGCTTAGTTTTGTCATAGCTATCCAAACCACACCCCCTCATCTCTTTTCTCCAAAATGTGGAAGGCCCAAAATGGCACTAACATATGTATATGGTTTCCACCTTATTTTTTTAGTACTTGCACAAGAAGTGAATTCTTGTTTCTGAAACTGAGAGCAGATTTTCATCCTATACACTGTATTTATAACAATCAAAAATATTGAATTAGGAATGGTGATACAGTATAGTTTCTAAATCTTAATACATTTCTTGTAATCAATAAGGAAATGGCTGGTGTTCCTTTTCTGACTATCAGTACTTAAATAAACAGATTTAATCCCCACTTCCTGATGTTATTTCTATCCATTTCTAAATGCCTAGATCCTTTGCAATGATTACGATTCTATTCTTAACAGGTCATTCAGCTCATAGAAGGCAAAGCATCTGCTTATGTATTTGCTAGTCCTGGGTGCAAGAAGTGGGATACATGTGCACCTGAAGCTATCCTACATGCTGTGGGAGGTAAGTTCATAGCATTTAAAGTTCCAGGATATGTGAAGCTGCATTAATTTGAAGTTAGGTATGCTTTCCATTGAAAGGAAAATGACAAATATGTGTCAATAACTGTCACATAATTAAAAATGCTAAATCCCCAAATTTGGGGTGTATTCATTTTAATATTTTCAAAATAAATGCCCTTTTTTTTTCTGTTGGCTGCTATCTCACAGCAAAATCTGCTGTCCTATTAACTGAGCTTAGTAGTTTATTATTAGTAACATGTTATGTAATATGTGGACATTGAATTCTTTAAACCAATGAAAATAGGTCAAATCATGCAGTTGGTCTCTGGATGTACAAACTCCAAAATTGAGTCATTCACGTAATTCAGCAGAATTAGCAATCTCCAACCAACAGGAGACACTTCACTTATCTAGGGGCTAAGAGGTTGAAAAGTTATGAAAAGACTCACATTAATAGGCCTTTTACCACCATATGCTAAAATTATGGGCTTTGATTCCTAAATTCTGTCAAGCAAGGGTAACAGGCTTCATAATGACACTATTGAACTTCTCTGCAGCCTGTAATGTTCATAACTGGGATAATTTTAAACAGAGTTAGCTCAAGCACAAAGCAACCCAACCAATCTGGGGCAGCACGATGCTCTATTTAGCCTCTCTGGTAGGCAGGAATCTCCTGGTTAAATTAGCTTGAATAAAGATCTATGTTGCTCATGCTAAGTGATTTCTAAAATCTCTTTTAAAACCAGCTAGGGTGTTTCTGCATTATGTTAGAGTTTGTGGTATAGACTTACCCTGGTTTTTACTTGAACTGAGGATTTTTCTTTGCTGCTTGTCAATGGCCAATGTAAAAGCTATCCAGGAAGCCTTTTAAGTAATCCATGAGAGAGGGATATTTTCTTTTTTCTGAGACATAAAGAATTCAAGTATTGTTGAAAAAAAAAATAAACCCACTAGCTATTTGATTTCAATCTATATAAAACCTGGTGTACTTCAACTGTAAGCAAAGATACTTCACATCTGAAGACAGGCATGTGTACCACAAAGTCTGCTTTTAGTTTTTTCACTTGAACTAATAGACTCCAACTCCTTTTTGCTGGAATATCTTTTTTTGTTTTCTCTCCTTTTCTTTCTTCTTTTTTTTTCTGCAGGCAAGATAACTGATATCCGTGGAAATTCATTTCAGTATAACAAGGAGGTGAAACACATGAATTCAGCTGGGGTCCTTGCCACTTTAAGAAATTATGACTACTATGCCAATCGTATTCCAAGCACTGTGAAAGAATCTCTTGTGCCTTAAAGCAGGGAAGAGTCTTCACTTGGCCTGGAAAATGAGAAAATGAGCTTGGAAAAAAAGAAAGGAAGAAGATGACTGAGCTTGAAATTCAGTCTCATAGACTCGACTGAATTCTTTCAGTAAGGTGTTAAATAATTTCAAAATTATACAGAATCTCTTAAGTACCTGTTGGATCAGATTGTTTGGCAGTGTTGAGCAGACAACATCAAAACAGTCATGTTTATTCAGTGATTGTTTTCTATATTCTTTGGGAGTTTTCCTTCCTTATGACTGTGTGTAATATAATGCTAATCATAACACTGCAGACCAAAAATCACCGTCATATTCTGGGCACAAAATCATGTTAAGTCATGTACCTGATCTTGCTCAATGGTTTTTGTTCTCAATAAGGGTTATTGTGTTAAATACAAATGGACTAAGGATTTGCCTGGATGGATGAGCCCATTTGTTATAAAGTTGCCAGTTTTGCTTCTTAGAAGGGCATCTGAATTTTTTTTGGTCTGCACCAAGTTTTGGGATGGCCAAGACTGCTATTTGTTGGGTTGTCTGAGTTTTGCAGGAGGCAGGGCACAATGCAGCTGGGCCTGGAAAGCTCAACTAAGGGGTTCATGGATCACTGGATTCATTGAGGATCAGTGAAGTGTACATACAGCAGGGTTGGGAACCCAAGGAAGCATGACGGGGCAGGAGTTCCTAGCACCTCTTTGATGATTTGAAATGTCTTTGTCAGGGTTTATGCCACTGCAGTCTTGGAGCACTTTGGGCATCCAAAGTCAAGGTCACTTTGGCATACTTGGGAATAACAGAAATGCCAGACCTTGAAATTTTCCATTTCCAAATTCTGAGATAAGCCAGGTGCCTTTCCAACAGCCCCAGAGTTGAGGAAGTTGACAGTACCACTTCCATCTCCTGTGGAACACAAGCATGTAAGAGGAGGGGAGACAACAGGAACAAGATCACCTAAAATTAACTTTGATATTGGAGATCCTGTTTCAGTCAGCTTTCTCATAGGTGTGGCTGTTAGGAAAGCAGGATTCAACTGCCCAGTTCACTTGAACACATCAGAGAACCAGTAGTAAATTACGTATGACTAGCTAAAATTGGAAGCTTAGCCAAACTCTTTTGAAGTCTCTTCAAGCTGAATTTAGGATTTTGGAATTGTGCTCTTGAACCAGTGAGGCATCTGTGCCCCTTCTTTTCTCCAGATGTTGTGACTCAAGTCCCTCACTCTCAAATGAAGGAGTCCTAGGGCCTTCTTTTCCCTAACAATGTGACACATACTGAGGCATGCCATGGAGAGATGCCAGTTTCAACAGACAACACAGAGATTTGCTTTTCTTTCTGTTCTCCAAGTGGAGAAAAGAGCAGCATATGTCAGGTCCTCGGGCAGGTGGTGTCAGGGAGGGTGTCTGAGCACAGCTGCTTGCTTACATAAAGACTGAATCCCTAAGCTCTCCCACATGACTTTTTTTTCCTTACCCTCTGCTGGCACCATGAATGCCAAAGGAGCCTGAAAGATGCACTGCACCCTTTCTCACTTTCTCTCTGCCCACAAGATTAGGTCTTCTAAATAACTACACTCTTCATCCACACAAACTGTCTTTAAATGAGTGCCTCAAGGTACAAAAAGTTGTTTTCCATATTTTCCATACAGAAGAAAGTTTTGAAATTCAGTTGTCCACAGTGTGTTCAAGTTACTTCTTTCTCCTGTCATCACACAAGATATTCAAGAACTCTACTTCCTTTGGAGTCCTTAGATGAGATCCTTTCCTCACAGTAGGGCAGCACTAATATGACTTCACTGGCTTAAAGCTGACTCTATTTCCAACAAGCAGGAACATCTAGCCACCAAAAGATATGAACAAGGCAACTCTTGCTAAAGTGTTCTTGTCTCTCCATGTGCACAGGTGGAACAGAATCTAAGGAATCTCTTCCTTCATGAGATCATCTTAGCTTAACATTTACAGATAAATTAGCAAGATTAGCATTTACCTCATTCTATCATGACACTGGATTAGAGCTGCATATATAGGAACAATGTGTGCTTCTAATCCTTTGATCTAAAGCCAGCCTTTCTTCTCTCCCCTCGATTGCATAACTGCATGCAAGGCAGATTCAGCCCACTTTAATTAGAACTCTCTTCATATTTTGGCCCATTGTAAGTTTAGTCATTGCACATACTGATTGTGACTGAAGTTTGAACCACACAGCAAGTACAGTGATTTCACTGCTTGTTATACATAATTTTCACCTTTATCTTATACAGGATTCTTTGATATGCATGCTGTAGTATTCCCATCAAAATCTGCATGTGAATTTGCAAAACATGTTAAGATAAAACATAGAACAACTCAGGCACCACATAGGTCTGCCTTAATTGTTCTTTCCATGCAATCATTAAAATTCAAAGGACAGAACCCACTGTTAGTAGTCTTCATCCATTGCCTCTATAACCTTATTTTTCATGTGAAACTTGCAATAGGTTTGAAAATCTTTTCAGCATAAGCCTCTTTCTAATTCTGCTGTAGTTTCTGTCTGCTCATTTATTTGGGAGTAGAACACACAGCCTGTATCAGCTTCTGCATGGTGTGTAAAGATACTTATGTATGGAAACACTTGGAAATACTTTCCACGGTTACAGAAACTGTAGAACTGCTAACACAGGAGAAGAGTAAGGAAAGTTGAGATTAAATCCAGCAGCAGGAATCAAGCATAAAAAACAGCACTTAATGTGCAGTCATGCTCTGGCTGTACCACTACCTCCAGTGCACAAAAAAGCACTGGTTCACCAGTCAAGCATTTGATAATGTCTCTGTTAGCACATTAGCTACTACAGTAACAGCTATAAAATAGATAGGGAAAAAAAAAAATCACAGTGACACTGCATTGTCCTTGCAACAAAGTGAATTTGAGCCAGTCTCCTGTGAAAACCCGGTGACGCAGCATTTTGGAATTCATTCCAAGGCTCCAGAAGGTGGCTGGGCACTGGGACAGGCTCTCCAGTGAAGTGGTCACAGTGCCAAGCCTGCCAGAGTTCAAAAGCCTTTGGACCGCGTTGTGTAGGGCCAGGACTTGGACTCAATGATCCTTGCGGGTCCCTTCCCACTCGGGATATTCTAGGACTCATTTGACCCGCTGAAAAATTCGCACGTTTGTCAGGACTTTAACAAGTGACATCCTACAAAACTAGAGGAGTGAAACCACCGTACTCAAACGTGTCGGCGCGTGTTGCGCTGCTCGATTTGTTTGGATCATCACACATAGAAAGGGGCTGGAGGCATCTCCACGGCTGCTGCCAGACATCCAGCTAAGGGCTTTGGCAGACAGTGCCCGCAGAGTCCTGGGGAAGGCTCAGGCGGAGGAGCCGTGAGAAGGGAAGCACGGGCAGCTAGTTTGCTGAGGGGCAGGGAGCCATCACCCAGCGGCACTCGTCCCTCATCCCGGCCGGCTCCCCGGGGCTCCAGCGGCGCGGCCGGGAGGGCCCCGTGCGCCGCCCGCTCGTCACCTCCGGCGGGCTCCGGACCGCGGGACTGACCCGCGGG
>VXBQ01002455.1:89925-145106 GCA_013400175.1 Phainopepla nitens
CCCGCCCCGCCCCGCCCCGCTGCCTCCCTCGGTTCCGGCGCTGGCGGCGGGAATGGCGGCGCTGAGCCTCACCGTGGACGCGGGCAGTCCCCCGCTCGGTAAGTGCGAGCCGAGCCGAGCCCAGCCCCGATCCCGCTGTGCCGGGAGGTCCGGCGGGGCTCTGTCCCCCCCCGCCTCCCTCGCTCCCTCCCTCTCTCCCGCCCGTGTTGCATCATGCGGCGCCGGCCGTGCCCGCGTGCGGGGCCGGGCGAGGCGGCCCCGGGGCCCGTGCCCGTCCTTCCCGTTCCTCCCGTCCTTCCCGGTCCTTCCCGTTCCTCCCGTCCTTCCCGTTCCTCCCGTCCTTCCCGTTCCTCCCGTCCTTCCCATGCCTGCGCCCTTCCGGGGCCGTGTGCCGGCTGCGGGGCCCTGTGGGCAGCTGCTCGGCGCCGGGCACCACTCGGGCTGCAGGAACTCGGGCGCGGGTGCAGCCTCGGGTGACTTGGCACGGTGAGGCTGAGTGTTCAAGGCAGCCCTAGTTCACAATGCCTGTTCGTGAGCTCGGCCGCTGTGTTGCTGTCTTTCATTTTCAGTTCTAATCTGCTGCTAAAATTCCTCTCTGGGGAGCTGGCTCGAAGTTGCGCTGTCAAATCTGGCTGTTTCACTTGCTCACTGCCCTTCGATGTTGTTTTGCCTTTAAAAATGTGAGAACCTCCTTCATTGCACTTCCACACATCTGGAAACAATCTTTTGTTACGTGTTCCATAAAATTTCTCCATTTCGTTTTAGCTACTCAAAATAAATTTTCTTCCTATTCTTCATCGTAGTTTATTGATTTCTTTTTCTTGCTGTTATTCCCTAATGCATTTCAGAGTTGAATACAACTTGCATGACTACTGATTCAAGGTATAAAAACATATAAGTTTTAAATAAAATTTCACCTAATATTTGTTTATACTGATTTGCCAGAAAAGAAAATTATGATTTGTCATGAATTATGACTAACATCAGGTTTAGGGGCTTTGTAGACTTATTTTTTTTGACAGCTGGTGAGTGGCACTGGAGGTTTATTTCAGGAGATTGCATGATTGTGTCAGAAATATATATTACAGATGCAACATTTATATCAAGGAGACAAGCACACTCACCTTACTCCTCCCTACTTCATACTCTGCATCATGTCTGCTGTGCAGTGGGATAAGTGTTGGTGTTGTAGTTTTTAATGCCATCAGTATTAATTACATAGCTTGGTGCACATAGTACTTGTCATTTTCAAAGCGTTTCCATGCACGTTATTAAAATACTTGCATGTCTTACTAATGTATTGCATAAGGGATGTCATCCTGAATTTCACAGATGGATAGCTGAGGGATGAGAAGAAGAACCTTGACTTGCTCTTAATGCCACAAGAAGGGTTTTCAGCTGAGCAGAGGTGAGAGCTAGGGAATTCCTAGCTCCAGTGGTTTGTATTTAGGCCAGTGTATTAATAGCTTATAGTATCATCTGCCTCGGTAGCTGGAACCTTGTTCTAGGGAAGATGAAGTGCACAGCGCGCTATGGAGGCTGTAACAGGTTAGGTGCATTTCCAGACCTAGAGTACAGTCCTTTGGCTGGTTTGCCTATGCAAAAGCTTGCTGCCTTTGTACGTGCTTCTGAGCAAAGTTAAAGAACACAAGCTCCTCTTTTTATGCTCAGCAGACTGACTCTGGAGCAGAGCCAGTGCAGAAACGCAGCCAAGTGAGCTTGGTGCTTTGTTTGAGCTGCTGTGTCGTGCTGTAGAGCCTCGAGATCAGAGCAGGTTTGCATCCAGCCTCTTCAAATGTGGGCAGAGCTGTCTTCCAGTCAGTGGTGTAGCCTAAAAACTTCAGTAATTCTTTTCTTTCTGGAGACTGTTTTTTACCGTCACTGGTGAGCTACTTTGAAAACCTGGTATAAGCTTCCTGCGCTTTTACATGGAGAGACTTTCTTGGTTTTAAGTGGCTGATCTTTTCATAAACTTTAAATCAGGTTAAAAATAGTCTCATCCTGGTTCAGAAAGTGCTGGTATATTCAGTAATTGATCTCCTTTGATGCATGTGTCAGGGCAGGGATGGAGTACATTAGTAATACTGTTCAATAATTAAGAGCTTTTTGATTACATTCTCTTCATATACTGGGGGGCAGGACTAATTTTTACCATACCCATAAGAAGCAAAAATGTATTGCAGTTGACACTTGCTGAGCTCACTGCAGATCACTGTGTGCTGGACATTATCCATTTGAAGCTGTAAGGATTGCCAAGAAGAAGCCTCTTGCATATGAGACTGAGCATCGATTTTTTTTGTTTCCCTGGGCATTCTTGCTTGCGGGAGCTGTTTCAGTCACCTGGTGCTAGTGGATAGGAGATGTAACTGGTTGGTTGTAACTGTGAAAGGTACCTCTCCTGGAGGGAAGTTCAGTATCTTTTTCTCTTGTTTTTTCAAGGAGCTCTGCTGACGGTGGAGCATGTGAAGAATGATGTTGAAATTTCAGTGCAAGAAGGCAAAGAAACCATCCTCTCTGTGTCTGAGTAAGTGACTTTGCATCTCTCCTTCTACCTTTGGGTCAGCAGTTTTAAAAATCACATGGTTGTAACATTGACAGTAACCTTTTGAGGTAGGAGGAAGAGAAAAAAATACAGTTTTATTCATCACTGCATTACTGATGTCTCCGTAGCACAGGTAAAACATTTACAGTATATTCTGAATGAGATCTTTATGGAAAAAACTTTTTATTTACATATACCTATGTATAATCATTTATGCTGTACCAGTCACTTTACTGTTTAGGATTTTTTGCGATGCCATGGATTTCCAACAGCAAGGCCATTTTATATTACAGAGGTTTGATATATAAGATTCCTTGGACCTATACATGTGGGGTGGACTGAAATTTGAATGTTTAGATGACATTATTTTAGGCTCCCTCCTGTGTGTGTATAAGCAAAGTAATGATGTTATCTTAGGAAAGTGCTAATTAACTGTGCTGTGCTATCCAGTGTATCCATCTGCACACTGAAGAAAAAATATTGGAAATTTTTGTAGCAATTTATTGTCTGTCCTTCTAAAAATGCTGTGCCGTTGGAATGGATAATTTCAAGTTTGGGACACGAAGATAGTTTTTACAGTCTGAGTATGATCAAATGCCTATCAGAAATGCAGGACTAACACTGTTAGTTTTGGGAAGCTGCATTGTCATCTTCAATTCCATATCATCAGACATCTGGATTTATCAAGAGGGGAGATCCTGTTGTCTGACATATCAGTGGAAACTCTGGCATTTTGTATCTACAGTAAGAAGCATATTTATACACATGAGCATTGAAGTTGTAACTTATAGTAACATCATGATGAATTTGGAATTACTGGTTATAACTTCATTCCTCATTCATACTGATTATAACTGTAGTTTTTGAGCACTGTTTTTTTGGAGATCAGAGGGGATCTATTGTTCACAGATTTGCTGACAGACTCTCATTTTGTGAGCTAATTCAGTAGAAGATGCTGTTAAAGCCACCAATTCATCATAAACTGGAATGTCTGCTTGTCTGTAGAATGGCTATAGAAGCAACATATTTCATCTTGTATTGCAGTTACTGACTTGCTCCTTATAAATTAATACCAACTGAGCATTTCCATGTCTTCTAACCTTAGGTAAAGAGCTTGTCACTATGCACATATATTTGCAGAAAATCAAAGCACAGGAAGATTCAGAGTCTTCAGTCATAGTTGTTTTACTGGTTGCAAATATTGTTTTCTGATTAAAATGTTAGACCTGAACTCAGATAGGGCTCTTACATAATCTGATATTGCATGTTTTCTTTTGCTGTGCCTGGTGATGGCATTGAATTTATGGGTTTGAATTAAAGCAAGAGATACGTGATAGTTTGTATTGGGATTTAATTAGTACAGCTTTAATAATCTTCAGTGTGTGTTTTGCACATGTGGGGTACAGCTTATATAACAGAAAGTTAACTGGATAGTTTTTAGTTGCAGGAGAAAGTTTTCACCTTAGGCAGCCTTAGTCAGGTTTAGATTTTGTTTTACTTTGACAGTTTAGCCAGTGTATGGATGTATATATTAAAATATATGAATATGAATACACTCCTGTGACACATGGAAACTATCTTGGAATATTTTAAATGTATATAGTAGGCTTTGAAACAATATTTATTTCATTAAATAATTTAGTGTTACCCTGCCTTCTTCCTACTGCATTGCAAAACTTCTCATTTTGGCTGTAGTGGAACTTGTCAGAAATGTAAAACAAACACTCTTTTCTGCACTTTGGCCCTGGGTGGATAATGTCTAGAATCATGGTCCCATCAGATGGAAATTTTTTTGAGTTAGTGTCCTCTCATCCCTGGCATTGGCTTATGTTCAAGAAGTTATTCCAGGCCTCAGTATTGCATTAATTTTCCCTTGCTTGGTTGTACAATCATTTTAGAAATTGATTCTCTACCTTAAAGTCTGTTAAAAGTATATCTGCAAGGTGAGAGGCATCAGCTGAACTCATATCTCAACTAATGCTTTTGGTAAATGGACTTCATGGCATCAGTTCTGCTGAAGCATCTTGTTTTGGCATGATGTGAAAAACACTTGGGATGTTTCAGATTTTGATTTTTTTTTTTTTTGGGAATCCATTAGTTCTAATGACTTCACTTGAACAAGAAAGAACATTTTATTTGTGATTCTTCTAGGTTCTGTTTTGAAGCTCAGTTAAAATCTGGTGTCAAAATTTTCAGCTAACTATCTGAAACTTAGCTGCCAGCTAGCTACCTGAAAGGTTTGTCGCTCATTTGAGATGATGAATTTTATTTTAAAGGTTATTTTTGAAGCATTAGCTTCGAAACTTCATGTAGTAATAGCTCCTAAGCAAACCACTCTGCTGAGTGCTGATGGCTTTAATGGAGAGTTTTGGTGTACCTGTGTCTTGTCAGAAAACAAACTGCAGTACAACTTTTGTGTTTTGTGTTGTGAGCACGTGCACATTTCAGAGTAGTTATTCCTTCTAGATGGATCAATCCAACCATTCTGCAAAACTTTTTACAAATCAATTCAATATTGAATTATTATGATTGGAAATAATTTGTGTTTTGGGGTTTTTTGTGTTTTGTTTTTTTGGGTTTTTTTTTGTCCCTTTTTCCCCATCTTGTCTTCTTGAATATTTGTCCTGGTGTTTAATTGTGTGTCATTTCATGTCGCTCTCAATAGCCACTCTTTGCCTGTAAAATTGCATTTTCCCTGTTCATTCTTCCTTACTTAGCCCTGGAGTTAGCAAGCACTGGCTGCAAAGAGCCTTTTATAACTTTTCCAAAGAGGTCTGTTAGTGATGTTTGGGTGGGAGTATTTTGTTTTTCCTGAAGAAAATAACAGCTTTAAAGCATAAGTAAGATTTTACTCAGAGAAGTATTTTCCCATTTTATACATGTATTCAGTTTTGCTTGAGTAATCAAGGAGTATTTGTTTTGGTATGAACTAGTGAAAACAATAACAATGCATTTCACAGACTTTTCAAGTGAAAATGTATTTAAAATGTTTTGTTTTTCTCAATTTAAAAAAGCTTTCTTAAAATCTGGTAGTGGGAAATTAGAATAGGACACACTTTGTGTAATTTAAACACCCTACTGTGATTTTTTGTTTTAGTTAAATTTCATGGATCTTCTAATATAAATACTGGATCTTAGATACTTGGAAAGCAAGCAAAATTAAAACCAAGCAAACAAAAAAGCCCCTCCCAATGAACTATATTCCTTAGGTTTTACTGCAGTTAACCTAATGAAACTAACTGGTCCATTTGTACTAAAAATGGGACACATTCTAATTGTTAATATATGAAGTACATTCTGTATAATTTTCAGAACTTTTATTGATTTTTGCAAGGCTTGAGGGCTATCAGAATTCTTTCAATTTTATAAAGGACACAGGAGGTAAAAAAGGAAATAGAGAACAATGACAACAGAAGTGGAACCTTGGTTGGACAAGTTGGAGTGTAGCTTTCAGTCTATTAAACTGAATAAATGTTCGAAACAACACTTACAGGGACTCCTTTTGTTGATATCAATGCTTGATTTAGAAGCAAGTGGAGCTCTGTTTCTGCAATCTGCATCTACGTGGGACTGTAGAGTAGGGAAGAGTATTTTCTGGAGAACTGATGCATCTGATGCGTCTTTCTTCCAAAGCTCTTTAGTAAATATTAATGTATCTTAGATGAGCTGAAAGCTAGATTTCTGACAGTGTGCAGCTTTTTTTGATACAGTATATAGCGTAGAAGAGGGACATGAAAACAAAGAAAAAAATACTCCCTTTGGAGAGCTTTTCTTCTGCAGGTCTACTGAGAACTTTCATAAGCGGAATGGGGAAAACAAATTCAAAATAGTCTGTTATCTGGAGAAGAGTGGCTAAAAAAACAAATACAGGCAGGCAAGTTTATTCACCAGGGGATGGTCTCTGTGAAGTATGAATTGAGTAAAGTGAGTAACAAATGAACAGGTTTTTTCCCCTGATGCTAGGCCTTAAAACCATGGTGAATTCTTCTGAATTCTTCTGTTGATTCCCTAGGAATCCTCTTCAAAGTCATCCTTATTTTATGAAAAGTAAACAAATATCCATTAGCTCCTTTTAATCTGGAAAATCTGTAGCTCAGGTTATGCTTATGAATTCTGTCAGATGTGGAGAGAATTTTAGTATTTGAAAGAATAATCAGTCTTATTAGCTTAAACAAAATTCTTTCACATTTAGAATCTTATTATTCCATCTGGTGATAGAAAAGCAAGGAGTTATTTATTCTTTGCTAAGTTTGTTTTATATTTTTTTCCCCCTACTCTGGTGATGTGGTACCTGTTGGCTCACCTGGAAGTTATTTTTGTGTTTGCTTTGCACATATTTCAGCTATGTGTGGGCAATTAAAGTTGAACTGACTGGAGGTAGTAATTTTCTATGCCTTTGTCTTGCCTCTTTCTGTTTTTAGGCAAGTTTCATTTACTGATGTGAATTCAATAGCTCGGTACCTGGCTCGAGTTGCTGCCTCTGCTGGGCTGTATGGCTCAAATCTGTTGGAGCACACTGAGGTGAGAAGGAGTCACAGAATCATAACATGGTTTGGGTTGGAAGGGGCCTTAAGGACTGTCTATTTCCAACCCTCTCCCATGGGTGGGTACACTTTCCACTAGACCAGATTGGTCAAAGCCCCATCCATCCTGGCCTTGAATCACACTCTTCTCTCTTTTTTTTTTGAGGAGGAGTAGTGTGTTTTGGGCTGGGGTTTTTTTTGACCTTGTGTGTATTGTTCTACATTTTACTGTTAGACTGAGGTTCCAGCTATGTGGGATGCTGAGGGTTTTGTTTTGTTAAACTTTTTCCTTCATATAAAGAAGATTAAGAAATCTGAGCTTTGGAAGGGTTGCCCCTGTCCACCCCTCCAACAGCAGCTCTTAAGGTGACAGCTCACTAATATAAAATGATTCTGCTTGGAAGGTGATACATGGGATTTTCCTCCTCACTTTCCTCAGCTCTGTTGCTATCAGTTGCTATCTTGTAACACTTCAGGTGTAAAACCAAGGAGCACTTTGTGGCATTGAAATCCTGGAGTAGGTTTTGCTGTATATGATAGGCAAAACCCTGACCCCGGGTTCTTCCTGGGTCTAGTTCAGAATAATCAATTATATGCTGAGTTTTAAATTGATAAATTTAAATTTCTCTGCTAGTTTCAGTTATTTCCTCTGAAATTTTGGGGGGGGACTGAAGGACTTGTTTCAGGTCTTTTTGAAGCCAATGGTAATCACTCTTCAATCTCTCTTCAGCCCTCATAGCTGGTCTCAAGAGAAGTGTTGTCTTAGTACTTTGCCTCTGAGGCATTGAGAAGGTGTAAGTTATCTTGTGGCTGTTTAAAATTTCTGTCTATATCTCTTGTTTTTAAGTTAAGCCCAGACCTCAGGAAACACACTTTCAGGGCTGGTATTTCTGATACAATACTTCTTTTTACTTCTACCTCTTTCCAAAATAATACTGTACTTGGAGAAGTACAGGGACAGCTGTATTTGTGGTGCACATATTTTGGCATGCAACTGCAAATGACTGAGCTGAATTCTGTGGTGGTTGTAATTACATCTGCCTGCCACGTTGGCTTGAATGTTGGAAGGATTCCCACTGCAGTTTGCAGAACACTCACACATGAAGTAGGACCAGAGTAGTAGAAGAAATACTTGGTCTCTTGCAGGGTTGAGGGATTTAGTTTATAGACAGGGCTACATTATTAAGCAGCCTAATTCTTGACTTTTTTTGAGTGTGTTTATGTGCAAAGTTGCAGGAAGAGACTTTTGCAGAAGAGGGGAGTATGACTCGTGACAATCAGGGGTTTGGTTTCTTCAAATCTAAAAGGATATGAGGAAGAGAATATGGGACTGAGGGGAAAATGGTATATTAACCAGTAGCAATACCAGGAAGAGGAAATAGGTCACAAATATGGTATTTAAATAGTTGAGGGATAATGATGATTACTATATACTCTGTTGATAAGTATCTAGAATTGCTTATTATTTTACCAATGGGAATAACTTCAGTGAAGTTGGTGTTTTCTGTAGTTTGAATTCTCACTGGAGAAAGAGATTAAAGTTTGTCATTTAGTATAGTTCTTGGTGAATTTTTCAGTATGATTTATTTTAAATATTCTTGCAAGATATATTCTGATCTGATATATTTGATTCTAATGTTCCTGTTAATATTTTCTGTTCCGCTATTAGATCGATTGTTTGTTATTCAGTTATTTAAGCTTAATCCTCATTCCTTTAGTAACTTTAACTATCTTTTGTCCCTTCAAACAAGATTGACCACTGGCTGGAGTTTAGTGCTACAAAGTTATCCACTGCCAGCCAGTTCCCTTCAGCCATCCAAGAACTCAACCACTGTCTGTCTCTAAGGACCTACTTGGTGGGAAACTCTCTGAGTCTTGCAGACTTGTGTGTCTGGGCTGTACTAAAAGGTATTGGTTTATATTCTCTGTTTCATTGGCTTGCAATCAATATACAACAGGAATCCCAAATTTTTCTTTCTAGCTTAGGGAGTCCTAGATTTCTTTTTTTTTTTCATTGTTGTTACATTTGGAAATTTATGAGGTGCAATCCCTAGGTGGAATTTTTCTAACTTCTTTTTTATTAAAAATTGCAAGAACATTTTTTATTACCCGTTGCCTCAATATGAAAATGTGCAATGTAAAATTATATGCACAGACCTTTCAGTGACATTATCTTAGCAGAGGAAATTTCTTCGATGTTTACCTTGAGTTATTAAAAGAGGTAGATGTTACTCTGCAAAATACCCTTTGGAGGTTAAAGAAACTTGGATGATCTATTTTTACAGATTTGGTTTTTATTTTCTCTTAGCTCTGTATCTAAAGATGATCGGTGACAATCTACCATTCAGTATAACCCAATTCCACTTGAAAGTAAAGGGCATAATTAAGATTAAAAGCTAGCAGCTTTTGGTATTTTCTCAATACCTGCTGCTCTTAAGAACAATCTGAAGGGAGTGTCCTTGTTTTTATTCTCCTTTTCCCCATCAGAATCCTTCTAGTAAGGTTGTGTTCCCTGGAAATGAGATTGTGGGAATACAGCCCCTTAGAAATAAAGAGGAGTATTGGCACATCTTTCACTTATGATAAAGCTTAGAAAACATCAAATGTAAACACAATAAAAGGATATCCTATATTTCTTGAAATAAAGCTGCTACTAATTTTGAGGTGGATGACAAAAGAAAAAATGTGTGTTGACTTTTCCCCCTCTCCTTCTGCCTTGATGAATCCAAGAAGGAATGCAGTATGTTCTGGGAATTTGTTTATTTAATTTGCTTTTGAGTGGCTTGTGTACCCATGACTAAATCTCTTCAGAAGAGAGAGTGAGTAGATTTTTAAAATCTTATTTTCTTAGTCTTAAAAAGCTGCTATTAATAAAAATAACTTTATTTTTATAATTTTATAATTTGAAAACTTATTTGTTTTCTAACAGATAATAGTACTTGGCAAGAGCAGTTAGAGCAAAACAAAGCTCCTGTGCATGCAAAGCGATGGTTCAGCTTCCTTGAGGTACAACGTGCTTTCCAGTCAGTAGGAGCCAGGTGGGCTGCTGGTAAACCAAAGGTTAAAATGGTAAGATATACTCAGATCCTCTGGAGAGAGTAGCTTCATATCTGTGAACACACTGCAATTTTTTTTTTTTTAAAGTTAGAGAATTAAAAATGAAAAGTAAGCAGTCGTACAGTGAACTAAGCTTTTGTAAACTCTTGCTTACAGCTAAAGCTGTCGCTTTCAAGTTTAGAAAGGCATGAGTTGTCTAGTCCTGTCTTTAAGTGGAATCATGAAAATATGGCACCTCTTCTTTTAATCAGCATTGCTCTTTAGATATATTGTTTGCTTTTTCTAAAGAGAGTTTGAGATCCTGATAGACCTGCAAAGATTGCTCTCTTCAGTTGACTGAATTTGTTAATCACGTTCAGGTTAAGAACACTGAGATGCAAAACCTTAACTAGCAATTGTTTTCTTCTGTGGAATAAATTAGACAACTTGGTGAGACTTTCCAGTCCTGGACTCTAGAATTATGTTTTGGGGTGCCTTGAGTAATATGAAAGTTGTGAAGAGATGAATTTGGGGTCCAATATGGCAGCTTGTAGGTTTAAAAGGAGACTTTGATACAGCAGTTAATATCTAGAGTTTTATATCTGATTTTATAGCTGTATTACAATCTGTAATTATGTCTCATTTCAAGGCAACAGAAAAAGAAAAGAAAGCAGATGTTGGGAAGTTTGTTGAACTTCCTGGTGCAGAGATGGGAAAGGTCATTGTGAGGTTTCCTCCTGAAGCAAGTGGGTAAGAAACATGAATGCTTTGAGAAGGTTCTATTTGTGTTTTGTCTTTAAAAAAAAAAAAAAAAGGTGCTTTGGTGAGGAGTTAATCAGCTTATCAGACAAGGCTGTTAAACCAAATGAGTGTTTAAAGCTTTATCTCTGCTAGAGCTGTTCATTCACTTCTCCTCTGTACTTCATTGCACTGTTGCCTGAACTTGGAATAGGGAGTTTAGTTGTGAGGTGATGTTGTGCTGCTCAGCAGTGAGATGAGGAGAAGCAGGAGGATGGCATTTGCATGGATGCAGGATGTGTGTGCCTTGCCAGGAGCTATGGTGTGGACAGACAGTCCTTACGAATTGGGAAGAGGTACTTGGTGCTTCCCAAGGAAGCTTAGATTTGAGGAAGGAAATATGTATGGGATAGCCTTCCTTGGGGGAACTTGACACCAGATATATAATGGAGGCCCAGGGGTCCAGACTGTGTGGAATACCAAAGCACAAACTCCTTTATTAAAGACCCCACAGAGGAGGTGTGATAAACCAGTATAATAAACTCAATTTTCAGCCAGCTTTTCATTTTCTGTTTCTTTTTGGCGTTGCCTGATGGCCTGTAAAATTTCCACAATTGCATTTGGTCATTAAAGTGGCTGTTCAGCTTCATATGACTTCTGTAGTTGTATTTCCTACTCTATTAGCCCAATATAAACTGTTACTCAAATATTGTAAATTATGTATTATGTACATATATGTCTAACATATATTATTCTCAACTTACTTTAGCAGTTTTTAGTGTCTTAATCTTGGTGTTTTAAAACACTGTTCTTCAGGGACGTGTTACTGTCCTTTTGTAAGAGATTTTAATTTTGTGGATTTGGGGATTTCTATTGAGTTTAAAATGCCAGTAGCTTTATAGCTTATATTAAAAAATACACAGCAATCAGAAAATTCCGCTCTTGTGCATGTGGTAGGTTCTTATTATCTGATAGCTGCTACTTGGTATCATCAACAGTTGGTTTAAGTTAGTTTGTAAAAATGGAGATAATTGCAGTCTAATCTTTATAGCAGCACTCTAATTTATAGATTTAGATATTTTTAACAGTTAACTACTAAATTTGTGATAGAAGAAACATAATCTATTTTCATAAATGTGTAGTATTTCAACAAATGTCCTGGATTTGTTTGTTACCCTTAGGTGTTGCTTTCCATTCTTTCTCCATCCCTCACAAATAAAGAAGTTTAGCTGTAGTAATTCTGGTGTACATATTTATTTTTTTATTTCCTTTTTAGATATCTGCATATTGGTCATGCCAAAGCTGCCCTGCTAAATCAGCACTACCAAGTTAACTTTAAAGGAAAACTTATTATGAGATTTGATGACACAAATCCAGAAAAAGAGAAAGAAGATTTTGAAAAGGTATGGTAAGATAGCAGGTGATTATAGGCTGTGAAAGAATGATAAGTTCATGCCTCTGTTTTCTTTCATGCTTATTCTTATGGCTTATCCTTCCTGGACAATGTAGCATTAAAGTCACCACATCTGACATGAAGAGGATAAAGATGTAAGAAAATTACCTTTTTTGAATATTACAGTGTACATTTTCAAACTTTGCAGGTTATTCTTGAAGACGTTGCCATGCTGCACATCAAACCAGATCAATTTACATATACCTCAGATCACTTTGAAACAATAATGAAATATGCTGAGAAGCTTATTCAAGAAGGGAAGGCGTATGTGGATGATACTCCTGCGGAACAAATGAAAGCAGAGCGTGAGCAAAGAGTGGAATCTAAACACAGAAATAACTGTAAGATGTTTTAAGCTTTGGTCTTGCCTTCTTACCTTTCTGATTTGGTATCAAAACTTGATTTTTATTAATGAATATGAGTGAGACTACTAAATTGCATATCTTCAAGGTCCTTACAGGGACTTGAAAGTGTTTAGTGCTTTGTTCTACAAGGCTAGGTGGATGAAGTATACACTTAGACCAGGGCAGTAACCTTGTGTTTACCTTTTTAAGTGGTAAAGGCAAACCTTTGTGTACCTTTTTTGCCTTTTTAAGTGGTATTACCACTTAGAAAATTCAAAATGTAAAATCTGTGAAAGTGAATTCCAATGTCGAAAGAGAGAGTGACACTGATTTTTTTTTACTGCAGTAATAAAACTTGATTCTGTATCTACTTCATAATACTTTAGAAAATGGTTTATTTTTGTTGTTCTTAGGTGTTAATAAGAATCTACAGATGTGGGAAGAAATGAAAAAGGGAACAGAATATGGACAAACTTGTTGTCTACGAGCAAAAATAGATATGAGTAGTAATAATGGATGTATGAGGGATCCAACTCTTTATCGTTGTAAAAACCAGCCTCACCCTCGGACTGGAAGCACCTACAAGTATGTCCACTCTCTCCTTGTGTGGCCTGTAGCTTTTGCTCTTTTCAGGGCATTTACAATTCCTTAGTAAATTTCTTTTAATACTTAGAACCTGCTAGCATTTTTCAACCAGAATAGTGATGAGTCTCTTGACTTTCTGAAACTTGTGCAAATGACTTTTAAAACCTGTGAGATGGCCATCATGGTCAACAGTGAATATTATTTCAGTTTAGGTCTTTATATATGTTTGAAAAACACATTAGCAGTGTAGGGTTGTTTTTTTAGACTTGAATATTGAGGCTGTAATCAGTTAAGTTCTTGAAGGCTTTCTTAATCTTAAAAATGTATTGCTCTCTGGATCTTTTTGTGGACAATTTGTTGTGTATGTGTCATTTTAGTCTTGATCTGAAAGTTTTCAGGATCATAGGTTATAAATATTGATAATACATGAATATAAACTTCACTGAGTTTAAATGTTTAGGTGGGAGGAAAGTGTTTTGTTCTGCCCTGCTAATCAAGATCTTTTTGTCAGGGTTTATCCCACGTATGACTTCGCCTGCCCCATTGTTGATAGTATTGAAGGTGTCACACATGCACTGAGAACAACTGAATACCATGACAGAGATGAGCAATTCTACTGGATTATTGAGGCTCTGGGCATAAGGAAACCATATATATGGGAGTATAGCAGGCTAAACCTCAACAACACTGTGCTCTCCAAGAGAAAGCTCACGTGGTTTGTCAACGAAGGCCTTGTGGATGGATGGTATGTTGCATGGCCACAGTGGTCAGCACTATTCCCTAAGATCCTCGTGACTGGCACATTCATTTGTGCTTTGGAACAGTTTGAATTAGTATTTAAACAATATTAAAGAATATAGATTAATTACACTGGCTTCTGCATGTGCATATGTCTGTTTCCTACTCTACAGTAGCTGTGTACATACATATTCATGTCTTGTAATAAACATGAGGCAGCTTATTTTTGGACTCTGGCTCTTGCTGTGGGTGGCATTTACGTGTTTTCCACTCTTGACTCACTGGTGGTTGTCATTGGAGTCATTCCTAAACAATGCCAGATGAGGGCCTGGATTGAAGTATTTCTGGTCCTGACCATCTAGTCAAATCCATCCCACTTCTCTCCCACTTGCCCTCACACTCTTTCTTTCTGTTAATTTTTTTAACAGAAAGATTAATTTGATTTCTGCAGACAGTGTTTGGTGGACTAGTTGTCAGTTGAGTTGGAAGCTTAGATTACTAGTTTATGCATGGAACCACTTGGCTAGAGCCAAATCCATCCTTTCCTGCCCCTGCCTGTTGTTTTTTCTCTGGAGATGTAGCTGGTCTTAGGATGACCTTTCCTTCCCTAAGCCTCCCTGTTAGGTCCTCAGCAAGATTAGATTCATGTTCCCACCAAACTCAAATGTTACATTGCAGATTAGCGCTTTTTATTTCTTCCATAAGAGAAAAAAAAAAAAAATCATAGAATTCTATCACTTATATCAAGAGGTAGCATTGTCACTTCTTTCCAGTAACATTTTCTGGCTGCCGTTGGAAAGGAAATAATGATAGGGACACAACTTCTGCCTTGCTAGTTTTTGAGAGACCTAACCTTCACCATATGTTTTGTATGGATAAGAGCTCAGGCTTCTCAATTAGGTGTTCTCACCTAGCTGTGAGTTCACTAAGCAAAATACACCGAGGCTGTGCCTTTTGTGTGTGACAGTATTAGTAAAGTTCTTGATCAGTGTAGACTTCAGAAAATTTAGTGTCTGACACTAATGGAATACCTTTTTCCACCAGGGATGACCCAAGATTTCCCACTGTTCGTGGTGTCCTGAGAAGAGGCATGACAGTTGAAGGGCTAAAGCAGTTTATTGCTGCTCAGGTGGGTGTTTTCTTCTGATTCTCTGAATCTCCCTCGATAAGTTTCACAGGTTTTTGTGAAGCTTCAGTTAATGTACTTATCACTGGGAGGTTTCTTCTTTTGAAGCCTTGCTATTTTGACGTGTGTTGCTTCAACAATGGTAGCACCTGTGGGTAGGTGTTGGCAAAATGGACTTGAAAAAGATTTATTTTGCAAACTCAAAAATTGTTTTTGATGAAAGCAAACCATAGAGGGTTTTCAGTTTAAAGAACTTTGTTTTAAATTAGTCTAAGAGCTAGAATATTTATATTAATGTGGTGTTGGTTCGGGTTTTTTTTTTTTTTTCCCCAGGGCTCCTCTCGATCTGTCGTGAATATGGAGTGGGATAAAATCTGGTCCTTTAACAAAAAGGTATGTGCTTACTTGGATTTGATGCTACTCCTGATATCCTCTTTCTAGGATATGTAGAGAATCCAGCGTTCATTGGAGTGCTTATCACAACAAGTAGCAGTTGCAGTATGCTGCATCATTTGGCACATTCTCAGGAAAATGGAATGTCCCCCCCTTCTAACCTGAAGAAGCACTAATCCTGTTGATTCTCCTATACCAGTACCTACTTGCCTTCTTTAGTAGTACGGGAAAAGAGAATGGTATTTGCTGTAAATCTGATCTGAAAACTGCATTTCATTTTTCTGCTTTCAAGCTGCGAGCTATCTGTAAGAAGGTATTACTTAATGCTTTTTTACCTTAGCATATAGCTTACAGTGCTGTAAGCATACATAGCATAAGCTATCATTTTGCAGCTTCATAGCACAGTCACACTTGCTTGTATAACAGGAGCTCTACAAACCCACTGAAAATGCATTATTCCTAGTTTTCAAAGGCTGCCCACCTCTGGTTTGGCTGATTTGTCAACATAAACATAAATTTTCCCCGATTTGGTTCACGTTGGCCGCGTTTCCTTTCTGTGGCAAAAGGATGAACGCGCTGCGTGCTCTGCCTGGGGAGATCAAGCCAGAACTGCTGGAGTTTCTGACTGAGTGGCAAATCAGGAATATTGCATCTTGACATGATGAGTTGCTTTTTGGCAGCAGATGCTTGGACACTATAATAAGGCGATTTGTTTTCATGAGGATTGCATATTTTGTGCGATTGTGGAAACACCTGTTATTTTGCTTTGGTATTCCTGCTTGGTTTTGCTTAGATAGTGCCCAGATCTGTTCATTTATATAGTTGTTGCTTGTCTGGCATGTGTCTTGTATTTCTTCATGTATTTTGCATTTGATTTCCTACATACACGTAGGTTTATGAATTGGTTCTTTCTGTTGCTGCATAAATATATTTATGACTAACAGCTGGTTTGAGGGGAAGAATCCACAATTGACTGTCAAGGCTCATTTTTTTAAATTGACTTTTAAATTGAGTTTCTTAGACCTCTGACTCAGCTCCCTTTACAGCACCATATTTATTAGCCAGTTTTATTTACATGTGGCTGTGCAGATTGTAAGCTATCTGCAATATGAGCAAAACCAGTTGGCTGCTTACGGGTAGTTCTGAGCTCAAAGACTTTTATCAGTGTGAAAACTCATATTTTGTATGTGATCCTGTAATTTTTAACACCTGACGAGGGATTGTGAGTTTTAATGAATGAAATAAAGAGCCTGGTAATGACACTATGAAAGTTGATCACTTAATTATCAAAATTATGATATTAAATCATATAATGGTCCTACATTTTGTGATACATACACAAGTCCTTTTTTAAAGTGTATGTCTAACATTTAGGAGTCTGACTTTAGTGACTACTAACTTATAAAAGTGTGTCTTCTTAAAAGTATATAATCATATCACTTTATTAGCTAATGTCAAGTAATTAGAAGCTAAATACTTTTCTCCCAAATATAGAAAAATATATAGCTGTGTGGCTTTTCACTTGAGCAGGAATAAACCAAGGAGAGCAAAAATCACTTCATATTAATAAAAGCAGGTGTTTTCCTTTGTGTTAGTTTCCAGTTAACCTGGTAGATCTCTGATAATTCTTTTGGCCTTAGCTGACTGCTTTACTTGAATTATGTATTTAAGTGCCTCTGAACAGTCTGACAAACCAGTATTTCAGGCATACAAAATGCTGTGGAAAAACTACAGCAGCTAAGTTTGACAATGAGCAATAAAAATACAGGCAGACATCCTAGTGGTACCTTTTTCTTGCCAAACTCATGTTGTAGAAGTCCTAATGAATTCAAAGTTATGATATTGCCTTATTATAGTATCTAATGTGTCTGTAGTAAAATTGCAGACTTGATTGGTGCCTCCTCTACATCCAGTTCTGTCACTGATTCTGCTGGAGTAGTGGCCTGGAAAATAAGTATGAGATCAGGTCTTGTGCTGCTGGGAAAAGAACAAACTCCACCTAAAAATTATTGCATTAAATTTAGTTAACTAGAGAAAAAGCGGTTCAGATGTAATAGCCTATGTGCACAGTAAAACCGTACAGAGTACATTTTTGTGTCTTCCCTATGAGGCATTGGGTTAATTTTGGTTACTTCTGCTATCAGTAGTACCCAATCCAGTTTTTACTTAGAATGTTTTAGTAAAGATTGGAAATTGTCAAGTATTACCACTATTTTCTCACTATTCTTTAGCTTTGGAGGAAAGTGATGTTAAAGCAAACTTTGAAAAAATGCAGTAACATAAAGAATACCAGTTAATATTCTTTTTTTTTTGTGGTTATTGTTTTGTAAAAGCATTTTATTTCCCTGTCAGTGGCATATATTCATGATCCACCTCATTTGTTTTCTGCAGGTTATAGACCCAGTAGCACCTCGGTACACTGCTTTACTGAAAGATGCAGTGGTCCCAGTAAATATTCCTGAAGCTCAAGAGGAGATGAAAGAAGTGGCTAAACATCCAAAGGTTCTTGCTTTACTCTCTTAATAGTCCTGTACTACAGATCAGTAAGGTTGGGAAGTACCTTGGCATAAAACAGAAAAGAGAGTCCTGCTTTTAGCTTGCTCAGGTAGCATGAGATCTATCCAAGTGGTACTCTTTTTTTGCCTCAGAATTGTCAAAAACTGTGCAACTACTGAACATGTTTGTAGTTTTAAGAGGGAACTGTTTTTGGAAATATATAGAGTGCATATAAAAGGTGGCCTAAAAGGCCTCTCTGGGAGTTTTCAGAAGAGCTGAGGCGTTACAAGCCTGAAGGGCTGCTCAAGCTGGTTTCCCATGGTTTGGTACTAACTTTCACAGAGTGGTTAAGTATTACATTTTATTCAAGCTTTATGGCTATAATACGGTAGACACTCTGTATCCATTAACAGTGAGGTGTTTTTTAAGTGGTTTATAAAATCTGGTTTTATGTGGAGAGGTAATATAATAACCTGTTGGTTCTGTCAATCTCTGGGTTTTTATTATGACTTTTAAATTTGTATAGCAAATAGTTCTTATCAAAAGCTAAGAACTTGCTGATTTGGTACTTTTAGTATCCAGTAAACAGAGTCATATTCCTTAAGAGGGGAATGTGTTACTTATACAACTCTTTCTTGGTGTTGCAATTAACAAAGATGCTTTCCTTTGACTGTGATGTGTAAAACGGTGCTTAACCTTCACTGAAAGCATCCCTTAGTTATACTTATATACACTTACAGTGAGAAATGAATGAATATTGCTGAGGCTTTGCTTCATTTCCTTGTTTTCATTTTGTTGCTCTGAGTATTCCTGTAGCCATTTCTTGTAACTGAGAGGTGGACATTGTGTTTCCCCTCTTTCCCAGGGCTGATAACAAGGAAACAGGTTTTGAGCAGATGCAAGTGAGAGTTGTGACTCCTCAAGGCTCAAAAAATCTGAAGTTTGGTCAGACACAAGCCAGCAAATAAAAACATTGATAATACAAGTAAATGCTGCCTCCAGTATGTAATTAAATAAATACTGACCAGAAGAAACAAATTAGAAACTCCTGACCAGCTGAAAAAGTCTGAACTCACAACTGTCGGCCTGTTTTAGAAAATAAAAGTTTATTGTTGAGATACTTTAATTATGACTGTTTTTTAAGTGGTGTAGTTCTGGTTTCTGTCTTTACTAATCTATGCAGCTGGAAGAAGCTCCATATATATTTCCATAATAACTTTAAAAAAAAGCAAAAATGAGAGTTCTGAAATTAATTTTGAAGGGAATTTGTGCAGCAAAATGGAAACTTGAGAAAAACTTTGGGTTTACCTGTGAGATCTTAAAGATGGACCTTAAGGAAATGGAATATGCTGTCAGTGGATTTTTTGAGTGTACTGTCAGGGGAATGCGGGCAACACCTGTGAACAAGAAACTGGAGAGAGATGTGGAAAAATATTGTAGCTTTGCATTACTGTTATTGTCCATGTTCTGTCTTCATCTGTTGTCTTTGAAATGTAAACCATTATTCACAGAATGCTGACGTTGGGTTGAAGCCTGTGTGGTACAGCTCCAGAGTCCTCATCGAGGGTGCAGATGCAGAGACCCTGGCTGAGGGAGAGGTGGTTACCTTCATAAACTGGGGCAATATCATCATCACCAAATTAAACAGGTAACCTGTTTAGTGGCAGATGAAATTAGTTTTTGCTTTTCAGCTTTTTGTTGCTTTTTCTTTTAACAGGAAGGTTTTAACAATAAAGATTTAATGATTGGCCATTTATGTCCATTCTGTGATTCTGTATTTATAAATCTACTTTGAAATATGCCACAAAAGTGCATTTTATCATAGAGTGTATTTTACTGTAGATTCAGGTTTGAAATCATTAGTCAGTCTTGATACTGCATGTCCTTCTCATCTAGTGCTCTCCATGATTCTGTGGTAATATTGCACTGTAAACCAGCTTTTTCAGATAGAAAAAAATCACCTGGAATTTTAACAACTTTCATCCCATAACAAACACTGCTTTTGCATGCTGAGAAAGTAAACCCAACACAGTTTCAGTTGCACAGCTGTTGAGGTGGGGAAGGAGACCATTTATTTCATCATAGTATCTTTGAAATGGTTGTGTTAAAACAATGCCAGAATGGGGTGAGCTCTGATAGAGAACACAAATATGCAAAGATTATTTTCCCCATGCTTTTAACTCTATATTGATATTTAAGACAACAAAATTAATGGAGAGCTTCAATGGGAGTGAATGCACTCTTTCATTTTCTGTGATTCACACTTCAAGTCTGAACACTTGTTTCTGTAGTATTGAATCAGATCTGATCATTTAGGTTGTACGGTTATAATTTCTGTTTTTCTGTAGAAATTCAAGTGGAAAAATTGTGTCCATCAATGCCAAGTTGAACTTAGATAATAAGGACTTCAAAAAAACTACTAAGATCACTTGGTTGGCAGAAACTCCACGTGCACCCCTCATCCCAACTGTCTGTGTTAATTATGAGCATCTGATCACTAAGCCAGTTCTAGGTAAAGATGAAGACTTCAAGCAATATATCAACCGAAACAGCAAGGTGAGTTATATTTTTGAGCCCTTTAAGTCCACAAAACTTTGTGTTGTTTGGTTTTGGTTTCTGTTTGGTTTTTTTTAACATTCACTGTTTGTAGTTACTCTTCTTAAAATTAAATTATTTTTTTGTCAAACAGATAAATTGTGCTGGTGTGTCTAGTTTCCATGTTTCCATGTAACCTGTCATAATCTCAAAATCAAAGTATGACTTTCGTTTATTCTCAGTTGTTACCAGGCTTTTACATGTCTGAGACCAATAGTTTGAGTTGTGTCTTGATACATTATTATGATATGGCATCTTCTTGCTAGTACTTGTTCTGCTGCTGCTGGAATGAAGTAACATTTTGACACTTTGAAAAGGAGAAAATCACCGCTGTCCTTCTACATCTCTATTTCTTACTGTTCCCTTGCTCTGTTAGTCATGGACTGATTTCTTTTAATGCTTACAGCAAGAAGAACTGATGCTGGGTGATCCGTGCCTTAAGGAGTTAAAAAAAGGAGACATCATACAACTTCAGAGGAGAGGATTCTTTATTTGTGATCAGCCCTATGAGCCAGTGAGGTAAGTTACCTGAGAATGGCCTAAGCAGACTTCACAGAATTTGCTTTAGCTTGCTGTGTTTTAGTGTTTTCACACACATTGGCAAGAGTAATGTTGTCTGCAAATATTTTCTCCATTACCATGATCTTTCTGAGGAGTATCTCTGTGGACTGGCATGGCTTTTATTTTGCACATTCCTGCCTCCTCAAGCTGTCTTAAGCCAAGTATGTAGCACTTGAGGTGCACTCCAGTTAACCTGGACTTGGTAATGAGGTCATGGTTTCATTGTGATTTGAAGTATAGAAATTAAGGAGCAGTGCTGCAGAATAAAACAGGCATTTTTCCAATTAGAGTGTGCACTTGCTACTTAATTGTAACGCTTCTTTAGCAAGCTATCAAAACATCTACATGCAATTATAACATCAACAAATCAATATTATTTAAAAAGGAAAACTTGCATGTAAGAGGAAGCATTGCAGATCTCCAATTATGTAAATTTAGGTAATTACAGCTGTGCACAAAGATAAGCCTGCAGTTGTGTGAGAGCTTCTTTTAGAAAGAGTAGCTCATTTGTTTCAGTAAATGTTTGATATTTACAAGATATTTATCTTGTATTTCCTTTACTGTTGTTTTCTATAAATCTTTTTGTAGCCCTTACAGCTGTAAAGATGCCCCGTGCATTTTGATTTACATCCCTGATGGACACACTAAAGAAATGCCAACATCTGGGTCAAAAGAGAAGACCAAGGCTGAAACTGCAAAGAAAGAGGTAAACTGGTGGTTTAAGAAAGTACCATAAAATGTATTACACTACATCTATTTCTGTACAAGAGTACATATTGAATACTTGGCTTTTTTCTTTTTTTTTTTTTTAAGGTTAGTTCAGCTGTAAAAGGAAAATCTGCTCCAATTGTTGGTCATGCCTCTACTCCAGCCTCTAGTGTATCTGAAGATCACATGATCATCTACAACAAGGTGGCTGCACAGGGTGATGTAGTTCGTGACTTGAAGGCTAAGAAGGCAGCAAAGGAAGAAATTGATAAAGCTGTGAAACAACTGCTGGCCTTGAAAGCAGAATACAAAGAGAAGACAGGCCAGGAGTATAAGCCAGGAAATCCTCCAGTATCTGGAACTGCACAGTCATCAAAGCCTGAGACCTCTGGTACCCTGGACAGTAAAGCTCTGTATGATAAAGTAGCAGAACAAGGAGAAGTGGTCCGAAAACTGAAAGCTGAGAAAGCCTCTAAGGTGATGATTAAAAGAATTCTTTGGTTTTGTCTGGGTTTGCACAGCCCATTGTTCTCTGTCTGGGGAGGTGAATGGGTGCTTGTGGATCCAAGGTTTTTATAGTGGTTGTCATTTGAACAGGGCTCTGTTCTGTCAAGACTTGTGTTTTCCAATCCTTACTTCTTCAGTTAGATTTGTATCACCAAGTTTGTATTGGTGAATTCCCAGCCTATTTCTTAGGCTAGTGCTCTGAAACATGGACAGAATTTACCCAACAGCAAGAGTTTATTAACTATCAAAATCAAGTCCTTGAGATTAAAATGCCCTGGCAATTTCTTCATTTGCTTAACTCAGTATGGTCAAATTATGTGACTTCATAGGATTGAATTGTTGCTGTTTAGACCTTAAAACAAAGCCCCAGAATCAAAAAGGAAAGATCCAAATGCCACAGATGTTTTTGAGACGCTTTCCTCTTTGTAACTGTACATAGCTACTATTAGCTACTGTATTAGCTACTATTAGCTGTGTTATTTCTTTTCTTTCTAATGCAGAACTAGAAGAGAGGGAAAATAACATAGTTTGCCTGGTGGTTAAATAATATTGATAGTAGTAGTGTCTTGATGGCACCATAAAATCTAAATAAATGAGAAGATCTAAATTAATTTATTGTTATAATTTTACTTAGGACAGTTAGGGTTGTATATCCCTTAAGAGGAGTTACTTTGTTAAAATAGGAAAGGAGTAGAGAAAACTTCTCTGAGCTACTCTAGTAAGTACTTAGGAAAATGGAACAGGTGCACATAAACTGCAGGTCTTTTTGTGAAAGTATTTATGGTACTCTTGAGAGTCTTATATCTCTATATCTTTGTTCCTCCCTCTTTCTGCCCCTTCCTTTCTTCTTTCAGGATGAGATAGGTGCTGCTGTGGAAGTCCTTCTATCCCTAAAGGCAGAATATAAGCGACAGACAGGCCAGGAGTACAAGCCTGGAAACCCACCTGTGGTCTCTGTCCCTCCTCAGTGTTCTCCTGTTCCCACTCCTCCATCCCCATGTCCAGTAGACAGCAAGGCTCTGTACAGCAAAGTAGCCCAGCAAGGAGAAGTGGTCCGCAAGCTCAAATCGGAGAAAGCTTCAAAGGTGTTCTACCTGTGGATACTTCTGAGTGGAACAGTGTCTTCAGTTTAGGCTAAAACCCAATGGCAGGTTTTGTGAAATTTGAGAAGCAAAACATAAGCAAGTTCCATGAAGTGCTTTCCCAGATTCTCTTGAGCTGATGATATGGCTGACTGCATCAGTTCTGCGTTAGTGCATGAAAAATTAATAAGTTCTTTTTTTTAGTCATACAAGATAAGTAAAGCAGAGTATAGGCAATAACTTGAAAGAAGGGCTGTAACTTGGAGCCAGAATGGCAGTAATAAATTTGTGAGTTACCTGATCGTGACCAAAGAACCATAATTCAGAGTCTGTGTGTTTGCTGCTATTCTCCAGCATGCAACTCATGGACTACTGTAACTGGAGGGGACTAAGCCACCTAATTGGAAGGCTTTTATGGCACAGAAATCAGCCCTTACCTACACTACCTGATTTGGTCCTTTGGTGTACAGCTTGTAGGATTCTGGCTAAAAAGTTTTACCGCAGAACTTAATAATAACAACTTATACTAACAGGATAGCTCTACAAGTTTTATTACAACAGCTGTTGTATAGTGTTAGTCCCATTCTAGTAAAGCTTGTGTTATCTCAGCTATTGTGTTACACCTCTGTTATTTCTACCCTTATCTGCAACTGCTGTTTTTTTCTCTCCTGCTTCAGGAACAAATAGATGAGGCTGTGAAAATTCTTTTAAGCCTAAAAGCAGAATATAAACAAAAGATAGGTCAAGAGTACAAGCCTGGAAATCCACCCTCAACCACTCCTTGTCTATCTTCTACTGCACTTCCATCTCCTGTCTGCTGCAGTAACTTGGCAAGCTGTAGCTTAGTGGATGGCAAAGCACTTTATGATACTGTAGCTGAGCAAGGGGAAGTGGTACGCAGACTCAAGGCAGAGAAAGCTTCCAAGGTACAATAGGCATTAAAGTGAGCAATTGTAATTCTCACCACATTTTGCCACTGGGGGGAAATCTTTCACCAAGTAATGATCAAACTCCCCTATGTCCAGGTCATGCGTGCTCTGATAATGCCAAACAGAACTGTTCTGGTGCTGGATACTTTCTTGACTCAGATATACAAAGTCAAACTTAACCTCTCGTATCTAGGTGAATAGGCATGAGCATGGCAGATATCAGCCTTGCAGAATGGTTAATATGTTTTACTATTTCTTGCTGGATTTAGGACAAGTTCAAGTGTCTAGTGTGCTGCAGGAATTACAAGACTTTTCAAAACTAGACAGATTCAGTGATGGTTGTGGAAGAGAACACGAGACAAACCTGCAGCTTTTTAGGCAATTCTTGGGGTGGGGCGGGGAAGGGGGAGATGAGTTCTGACTGTATTTCTTAGCCAGACAGTCAATGCTTCTGGCCAGTTCTCTCTTTAATTCTCACCAGTAAATCTTGCTATTTGTCCTCCACACAGGATCAAATAGATGAAGCAGTAAAACTCCTCCTTTCTCTAAAAGCTGACTACAAGGAGAAGACTGGGCAGGAGTACAAGCCAGGACACCCACCAGCAACTCAGGGGGCTTTGCCTCAGACATCAAGCATGGTACCCAGTGGTCCAGACACTCCTGAAGCTAAAGCCCTGTTTAGCAAAGTAGCTCTTCAAGGAGATGAAGTTAGGAAATTAAAATCAGAAAAAGCAGACAAGGTAATATAAAATACACTGTAGTGTAAAAATGTAATATATGTATTTAAATCTAAAAATCTCTTTGAAATTCAGTGCGATTATGGGAATTAGAAATGTACCTTTAGAATAGGCAGCATTTGAATCCTGAGATCTGAAACATACTTTTAAAATTAGATATACTGTCAGATATGGCCCTTTAAAATGTCAGCACATTAAAGTTAAGTACTGGCTTATGCAGATTTTTCTGCCAACAGTCTGTGAATGTCCATAATGCCATATAGATTTTTTTTTTTAATAGAGCCATATTATTTCAGTGATTTCTCTATAAATTTTTCTTTTGTTTTCTTCTTGTTTCTCAAGGAAAAGATAGATGTGGCTGTTAAAGAACTTCTTCAGTTGAAGGCTGAGTATAAGTCTGTTGCAGGAGTTGACTATAAACCAGTGTCTGCTAGTGGTGTAGATGACAAAGACAAAAAAAAGAAAGAGAAGGAGAACAAGTCTGAAAAACAGAGTAAGCAACAGAAGCAAAGTGATGGCCCCAAAAAGGAACCTTTGCAAGGACAGAGTGGTAATGAGCGCTCCTCAAATGGATCAGGAGAGGGTCAAGGCCCGAAGAAACAAACCAGGTAAAGATGCAATCTTTAATTTTATTGGATAGAAACATCAACTGTCTACCTCTGTTCAAATTTAGAGTTCGATATGTGTCTCATTTCACTTGGAAGTGTGGATATTTGCAAAATAACTGTGCTGATGTTCATATTCAGGATTGAGCCAAAAGCAAGTTACCAAATTTTATTTAATGTTAGTTGTACCTCAGCATCTTGTATTGTTACTGTCACTGAGAAGTTTTCATGCTTATTATTTGCTTCTGCAAATGTGCTGCTGTGTCTTACTGAAAGTTTAAAGGTCTTTTTACAGTGTGTATTATGCAGTACTATGTATTTCCTGTTTCATATACATAAATCATATATTAGAGATAGGGATGTGGTTATTTTGTATAGAAATAATGCCAGAAAAAAATGTATTTTCCACCTTTAAAACTTCTCTGTCTGTAGAGATATAAACCCTTTACTTTTGTGTTCTGTCATTTGAGTCTGGTGAGTTTAACCTTCTTTAGCATCTTATAGTTTTATTTGTTATCTTTATTTTGAGGTAGAGTCAGTTTTCTGTCTCAAACAGTGTGACTGGCATTCACAGGAATGGTGAATTTGAGTTGCATATCTTTCCTGAAATTGTAGCTACTGGCTAGGTAGGAAATGTTAAAAATAAAGAGTAAAACAGCTTACATATACAGGTCTGCTAATCTTAGGTTCTTACTGGACTGGTTACTGGTGGTTGGGTTTTTTAATGTATTGCTGTGAGGTTCTTTAATACAGCCATAGTGAGAATTAGAAGGGTTCAAACCATACTAAAAAATTGGAGTTGTTCTAATTAAATATTCTTGTTAGGGTAAGGAAATACTAGCAACTCCCACCAGCCAAAACTTAGCCTTTTGATGTAAAACTAAAACATTCTCTTCCACCTTATTATGGCATACCTCCTGCCCCAAAATGAAAGAGAAAAGGGTTAGGATAAGTTTCACTGCTAAATGCTGAGCAGCACAAATCTGGTTATTTTGTCATACCACAGGCTGGGTCTAGAAGCTAAAAAAGAAGAAAATCTTTCAGAGTGGTTCTCTCAGGTAAGTACACATCAATGTGATTTAATTGTATCGTTCTGTTATAAATCAACATCTGTTTGGGATTCACATCTTTCTATTTGAGTCTCTTTTTTTCAGTACAAAGCCAAGTATTTGCTCTTTTCTATGTCTTATGTTGTTATCGTGGTCTTAAATAGAAGTGCCTTGGAGTAAAGAGCTGAGTAAATCTAGGAATCTGTAAAAAGGGTGAGTGTCAAGCACTCAACCTCATATATATAATATATATATATGATTTTCTTGATTCATACCTGGATTCCTCTTTTGTTAAGAGTAGAAAACTTAATTGAAATTATAGGAATTTCACAGACTTGAGAGTTTTATTTCAGCTCAAGGTGATGCATAACAAAAGTTTATATCTATTGATACTGAACAATTTTGCTGGTTTGTGAGTTTGAAAACAACCCGAGTAGAGATGATTATTTCAGATCAGTCTTGTTATGAGAGATTGTAAGTAGCTGTCAGTAGTGTACATTTCCTATCAGTAGTATAATTTTTGCCTGTACTCCAAGGGTAAAAGTCTCTTCTGACATGAACTAGAGACATTTCTTACAGAAGTGCAGTTTTTTTTGTTCCTGGAAAGTAGCTATATTCTCTTACTTGGGTTAATGAAATTCAGTTTTAGTTAAGTGTTTACATTATTCAGATCTATTTTTAAACTTAATGGTCCTGGTTAACCTTCTCTAGGGAACACAAATGACCCTAAAGTATATCTTAGCTGCTAACAATTTGAGCAGTTTTGAGTAGGAGACTTCTCTTGAACTGTGTGACACACACTTGAATTACTGAATATTCTCTCTGTACAAACTGAAACTTCAGCATCTGATTAATCTTTTGCAAGGTGATCACAAAATCAGAGATGATTGAATACTATGATGTGAGTGGCTGTTACATTCTCCGTCCTTGGGCTCACTCTATTTGGGAAGCCATCAAAGACTTCTTCGATGCAGAGATCAAGAAACTTGGAGTGGAAAACTGCTACTTCCCCATGTTTGTGTCTCAGGCTGCCCTAGAGACAGAGAAGTCTCATATTGATGACTTTGCTCCTGAGGTACACTTCAAAACTTCATTTTAATCTGACTGTAAGAGAACCCAGCCACTTAGTTTGCAGCTGGGTACAAAAGTAAGTTTAGGGTTACAGGATTTTTTTCCAAACTTGTTTTGTTTGATTTTTTTTTTCCTTTTCTCCTTTTTTTAGGTTGCTTGGGTCACAAGATCTGGGAAAACAGAACTGGCTGAACCAATTGCTATACGTCCCACAAGTGAAACAGGTGGGCCTCTTTTCAGGTAGTTTGGCTGTAAACTTATATGTGAAGTTTTATGTATAGTATAGACAAGAGTCCCTTCTGAAAAGTAGAAGCCCCCATTTTTTAGAATGTTTTCTGTAACTCCTTAGGAAAATTTCCTAATTTTGCTGCTGCTCATAGCAAATCTCACATTATGTTCCCTTAAATAGACACTTCTAGGAAATGCAGACTTTAGGAATTTTTTTCATTAATATCATGAAGACTGACTTCCTTTGTCTGAAAACACATCTGTTTATTTGGTTTTTAGTGTTTATAAGAAAATTTTGTCAACTCATAATTCACTTTCAGTTTTGCATGTATTTGAACTGTAACTGTTCCTCTGGGTAATTTAAACAAGCATTTTAAGACCTAAGGCTGGATAAGTTTTTAATAGAGTCAGGTCAATTATAGGATCCTGAAATCTTGAGGTCAGTGAGTTCTGTTTGTGAATCCAGGTGTATTGACCAGACTGTAAGCCAGTGACTCAAACACAGTGTCATTAAATAATAAGCTTTGGATTGCACTTTGACCAGCAGCAACCAAGCTCTTCTGCAGAGACGCGGGATGAAGGGAAAGTATTCTGGCGAAAATATTATGTATTAAGACAAAAAGTGTATTTTAAAGGAAATTAAACATAAAAACATAATTCTCACAGCAGAGAATGTTAAGCTTATGTGTAGCAAAAGGAAAAATTTGACATAAACGTCTTTATTGTGTGGAAACTCAAAGCTGCTTTCTTTTTGCAGTCATATATCCTTCCTATGCAAAGTGGGTGCAGTCACACAGGGATCTTCCTATCAAGCTTAATCAGTGGTGCAGTGTTGTGGTATGTGTGCATCATTTCTGAGTGCCTCTTCTTATCACAAATGCAGTGTAGGACAGTTATTTCTATGTGGATTTGGCATGATCATACTGATCACAGCACATATGTCAAGGCAAAATTATTACCATGGTTTATACTATATGTTTTCTCAGTGTTTCTAATAAAACATTCTTTATCAATGTATGCGGTTGATTATATTAAGCAGAAATCTGTGAATAGTTGGCTTTTTTAATCTTTATTGAGAATCTTCTAATACTTGCTTATAAACATTATTTTTAACAATAATTTGACACTTCATAGTGTTAATTTTTTTTTCCTTTTGCCCCTCCAGCGTTGGGAGTTCAAACATCCCCAGCCTTTCCTTCGCACTCGTGAGTTCCTTTGGCAAGAGGGTCACACAGCATTTGCAACATATGAAGAAGCAGCAGAGGAGGTAAAAACAAATGCACTGGTGCTTCTCCTTTCAGGAAGTTACCTTACTCCATAGCAATACAAATCTTTGTACTGAGACCTTGTAGAAATCTTTTTTTTGGAAGCTCTTGTGAAATATGCCAAGTTTATTAGAACCTATTTTTTTTTTTTCTCAGATGTAACTCATTTCTGAGGCTTCAGTCTCTACAAACAATATGGGGAGTTTGAAGAGTGTGATATATAGTGTGTGCTTTCCTTAAAATATTTTTCTTAAAAATACTTAAAAATAAATTTTCCTTAAAAATTTAAATAATGCATTCATGTGTTTACTGCTAGAAGTTTTAAAACTGTATTTGCCCCAAAGGCAGATGTTTCATTCAGTGGCATATCTTTATTTATGTAGCAGATGTTCAGACTTTTAGGTGGAATTTAGAAGTCAATATAACTCTTGGCCTGTCATTTCTGCTGTGACTTCTCTTGTTTTCTGTCATGACTTACAGTTTTTGCTTTTTGATTCAGGGAAAATTAACGTTCAAAGTTTAAAGTAATTGAAGAAGTCTTAGTTTCTAAACAAAGTCTTGAGAAAGTGTTAAATTTTTAAGATTTCAGACTCTATCTTGTAGAAATATTTCATGATGTAACAAATTGATTTGCAAAATATTGAGTAATTCTGAATTCTGAATTTGTTCTTCATAGGTGCTGCAGATACTTGATCTCTATGCTCGGGTGTATGAAGATCTCTTGGCAATACCTGTTGTGAAAGGAAGGAAGACAGAGAAGGAGAAGTTTGCTGGGGGGGATTATACAACCACTTTGGAGGCATTTATATCTGCCAGTGGAAGAGCTATCCAGGTATTTACCTATTAAAATCATTGTTTTTTCATTAAATATAGGAAGATGAAATATTTAAACTGATGCTTGATAGACTTAACTTTCCATTGAATAGAATTTTCTGTGTGCATCTATTTCAGGGAGCAACGTCACATCATCTAGGGCAGAATTTCTCAAAGATGTTTGAAATTGTGTTTGAAGATCCCAAGAAGCCAGGAGAAAAACAGTTTGCTTATCAGAATTCCTGGGGCATTACAACTCGGACTATTGGTGTAATGACAATGATTCATGGAGATAACATGGGATTGGTACTCCCACCTCGTGTAGCCTGTATTCAGGTGTGTAAAAACGCCTTAAACTGCCTTAGTTTCCTTTCTTGTCTTGGAATTCATGAGCATTTCATATCAGGCAGCTGGAAGAGTTAATATAGGTTGGAGCTGTCTAGTTACAGAGTAGCTGTGTGGAGTTAATACAGATCATTAGGATACTTGCAGTGGACAAGTCCCCTTTGATAGTTCATCCATTTGAAGTAATGTTATCTGTGTCATTAGTATGAAAATGTATCCTTCATTTCTGAGAACATGAAAGGAATTACTGGAATACAGAATATTGGTTTTAAGTTTTTTATCACTATGAGCTAATTTTTTTGTGGCATAAAGTACATGCCTTGTTCTATTGCAGGTTGTAATTATTCCCTGTGGTATCACAAACTCCCTTTCTGAAGAGGACAGAGAGGCTCTGCTGAAGAAATGTAATGAGTATCGTAGCAGGCTGCTTGCTGTCAACCTCCGTGTCCGGGCTGATTTAAGAGACAACTACTCACCTGGCTGGAAGTTCAACCACTGGGAACTTAAGGTGCTTTTCTTTCCAGGAGGTATTTTGAAGCCTAGGTGAGGGGTACATATGAGGTATGCTGTGTGTGCCCTGTGTTCTGAAGGCAAATGTGCTCTGGAAGTTAAGAATTGCTGCCTGATAAGCAGTGATCGCTTTCGTGATTAGATGAAGTCTCCCGAGACTTGTTCTGTTTGCTAGCATTTGCACGTCATTAGGGATTTTTAAACCTCCAGGGCTCTACTTATATACCTAGAAATTTAAATTAGGAGCATAAATTAATTGCATTTTTAAAAACATGTACTAATACTTCGGTGTGTCCTGACTCACAACAGAGCCTTCTGTGCATACAGCAGAACAGAGAAGATAAACCTGCAGTGTCAGCAAAGAAAGGAGCAATTTTTTTGTTTCAAAATTGCCATGTTTCCCTCATATAGCACTTGAGAGGAACAGTTCTGCTTCCTCTAATATAAGAGTCTTTTATAAAACAAAAATAGTGAGCAGAATGAAACAATGGTAATAATGGTAATTAAAAATTAATGATGTGTTGAGTGTTGTTACGGAATCATATTTTTATTCTGAATTTAAAAGCAGTTTCAATATGTTAATCTTCAAAGTAACATGATAGAAATGACCCAGATTGTTCAAAGTTCTCATTGTCTCAAAGTTCTCTTCCCTTTGTGTAACCTTGTTTTTTAATGGAGCTCTAGTACCATGAAGCCATGTTGGAAAACTTACTAAATAAAATCGGGTTTTTCAAGGAGGCATACAGCACAGGATAAACTTGATGTTTTTCATAACATCTACAGATGTGTCCAGCATAATACCTAAACTGCATCTTCAGGCTCATTGCAGGAACAATACACTCCTTTTATTGAGTGTGGAAGGAATTTCATAGGGTAAAAAAATAGAAAGGTACTGGAATAAGAAGTACAAGAATTAACTGGAAAATATTTTACCTTATGTACTTTTCAGCTTAGTAGATTCCTGATGTTACTTCCTAAAAAAAAAAAACAAGTCAGTGGTATTGGTTTTGTATTGTCTGGTATTAGTTCCATTGCTTTCTTGGAAGATCTTCCTGAGGGACCATGAAGTATTCTTTCGCTTAGAAGTATTACAATTAGAAGTACTGGATACTCTCTTCCAAGTTTTTATTGTGGAGACAATGTTTTGTGGGTCATAAACTAGAATGTTCAATTTGAATTGCTTGTTAATAACAGTTTTGAATAGCTTTTTATGTAGCTTTGTAGCAGTAGCAAATAGTTCATTAATCAGATGGATTTTACTGCATTATTCACCTTTTTAGCATAATTAACCTAGTGGGGGCTACAGTTTGGAAGCTGTGAATTTGAGAGGATTCCAGAGCACACAATGTATAGAAAGCTTGAGTACAGGTTTTGATTCTCCTTTTCATCTCTTGAACACTGTGGAATTGTTTTAGCTTTTAAACTTACTGATTCAATTTCCTTGTGGGATGGGAAAGAATCCTCCAAAATTTATTTGCATTCACTCTTTTCTTTTCATGTGAAAGAATGTGTATACTCTGAGATACATGTTAGGATGTAGAGAAAATAAATTATATGGTAGACTCTTAACTGGCTCTTTTCAGTAAAATGGAAAATCTTTTTTTCTGATGGTGTATGGGGGATGAGAAATTACATCTTATCACCAAAGTTTATAAAGCATAAAAGTTTTGCTAAAGCAATTGGATGTTTGTAGTCAATAATCCTATGCAGTTATTGTTGATATTAGGGCTGTATTTAACAGAACTTTTGCTGTTTGCTGTTAAAACAATACCTGTTGAATGCTACTGAAAACATTCTGCGAAAACAGAATTAAATGTATTTTTAGGTGAACTAGAACATTATAATTGCTATAGAAGTCTTAATTGTTCAGACTTAAAAAATCTGATTTGCAATATGTGGGATAACTTAGTGCAGTTTCAGCAGTGCTTCAGTATTACTTGCATGTTGGCACTGATACAGTCTCCAGGCTAGTGAAGCAAGGTAGAATGCACAAGTGAAGGGAATGTGGATGGGAAAGACAGAAATGCATAAAAGCTTTGGAATATATGGCGATTTTTTTCCAAAGAAACTTAATAGTTTAAACTGAGTCCATATTAAGACTGGAGTTTAAAACAAACAAAATGCCACGGAGAGAGAGAGAGAGAAAATGAAATCTTCTGAGAATTACTTCTTCATCATAACTTCTAATTTTTGTTTTCCACAAAGGGTGTCCCAGTCAGGGTTGAAGTGGGACCACGAGACATGAAGAGCCAACAGTTTGTAGCGGTTAGAAGAGACACAGGGCAGAAGCTGACATTGTCTGAACATGAAGCAGAAGAGAAACTTAAGCAGCTCTTGGAGGACATCCATGCAAACCTTTACAGCAGGTAAACTGAGAGCTACAGTAAGTGGCTCTGCTAATCACAGATACCCTTTACCTGTCAGAAGAACTTCTCACAATGATGGTTTATTGTGGAGAAAGACAGGTTAGGCTCATCTTCCTGTTTGTCAGGTAATTTTCTGTTTCTTAAACTCCTTCACATATACGATAGAAGCTGCTGCTATTCTTATGAAACGGAAGGTAAAAGGTTGTGAACTTATTTTAAAAAATACATCTGTGAGTTCACATGTATTATTAATAAATAAATGAACCATAAACACACCATAAATAGGTCCCAGTGACCTTAACACTGCCCAAGGAAGGGCAGCAGAGCTGGTGAAGGATGTAGAGCACAAGTCTTCAGAGGGGTGGCTGAGGGAGCAGGGGGTGCTTATCTTGGACAAAAGGAAGTTCAGGGGAGACCTTATCACTCTCTACAGCTGCCTGGAAGGAGGGTGTAGCCAGGTTAGAGTTGGTGTCTTCTCCCAGGTAACAAGTGAGAGGATAAGAGGAAGTGATGTCAGGTTGAGCCTGGGGAGGTTTAGATTGGGCTTCGGAAAAAATTTCTTCACTGCAAGTGGTCAATCATTGAAACAGGCTGCCCAGCACAGTAATGGAATAGCCATCCATGGAAGAGTTCAGAAAACCTATAAATGTGTGTATGGACATGGTTTAGTGGTGGGCCTGGCATTGTTGGCTTAGTGGATGGACTAAATGATCTTAGAGGTCTTTTCCAGCCTAAGTAATTCCTATGTACAGGACTAATTTGTGAAAAATGATTTTGGTGCAGATTTTGAAAGACACAAAACTGTCCAAGAAACTTCAGTAGCTGAAGTTTGTATTCAGAAGTGTGTTTTAAGACCCTATTGAGCTTGACAAGATTGGTTTTTTGTAAACAATCAAATACTTTTGAAACTGTTTTTTGCCCTTATTGCAAATGCCATAATCCCTCCCAGGTCTGTCACTGCAGACTGTTGCTCGTAAGTCCACCAAGAACAGGACGTTGACACACCACTGTGGCAAATGAGCTTTTCTATTTCCTTCTCTGGTGATCAAAATTGTTTACAGGCAGAATACTTTTACCTAGTTCAAAAGCATCTTGTGATTTAGATTTAGAAGATAACTTAAAAAGAAGAATATACATGTATAGGATTTGTTTCTCTCTGCTTCGGGTCAGTGTTTAACTGATGGGCACAACAGTGTGAATGAACACAATGAAATGTGCAGCAACCTGGAGAACACCCCATCAGCAAGTAATCAAAATTTTACCTCCTTGAAGATCAGTGGTAGAAAGACATAACCTGATTAGGAAGACTCTAATGAATATATTGCTCTTTTGGTAACCTTTTGTTTTTTGGCTCTGAAAACTCAGCTTATTGGGCCAGTGAGTTTATGTGAATAAATCTGCCCTGACTGAATTTTTTTCCTTTTCTTAGAGTGTCAGAGGACCTAAAAAGTCATATGGTGGTGGCCAGTAATATGGAGGACTTTCAAAAAGAGCTTGATTCAGGAAAGGTAAGAGCATTTACTACTTCTGTTCTTGTGCTTCACACCCTTTTTATCCCTTCCAAATAATGGTTTGATCAGAATATGCTTTTAATAGAGACTGATGTAAACATTTAATTCAGGTTACAATAACTTCACTGTAATTATTCTAATGCAAACAGTGACAAAACACTTATTAAGTCTCGTATAGCAAATTCCAGGTAAGAGTTTAAAGTACAAGCTATTTACGTCAAGGAAGTTTCACCTTTATGACCTGAGTAGAAGCCATCAGGTTCATTAAGAATTACTGCAAGTCAGAAATATCCTTGGATTTATAGTAACAGTAACCCATCATGTGGATGAGTGAGTTCTACTGACCTAAACATTTGTGAGAAAGCGTTGAAGTTTAGATGAGAGATTAAGCCTTCAGCACAGAATTGAGCTGCTGTTTCTTTTACAGAGAACTGCTGACAGAATTTTTTAACCGTGAAATTCTGTCACAGATCAGGTTGGGAAATGGTTTATGTGTTTGGAGTAGTGTCTTCACGAAGTAGGATCCCCAGCATTAGTTAGTAAGGTTGTATATTTTATAAAGAGAGAGCAGGGGGTTGTGTATCAATTAGATCCACTCTGAAAATTTCAAAATTCCTGATGAAAAATGTAGAAGTGTGAAGAATCTATGAATACTCTGTTAAACTTCAAAAATATTTTTAAGTTATTCCTAGTTAGGCTTGACCTTCCATTATACTATTTTCTTGTATTTCTATTGCACTTAAATTCAATGTAGAACAAAATGTAAAGGAATAATGATGAACTTCAGAGAGGGACTGATTTAGCAATGTCCAGCATTCACTGTTGTGTGCAGCTAGATTCTAGGTATAACAAAGAGAATTAAGCTGGTTTTATAATGCTCAGAATTTTAATGTAATCTAAATGTATTTAAGCTTGGAAATGTGAAAAAATAATTCTACGTTCCACGTTGGATACTTCCACTGTTTTGGTACTCAGGTTATCTGAATTTATTATGTGCTGATTATCTGAATTGAAAAAAAAATGAAAAAATATGCAGGTTTTGTTTGTTTCACTCTCTACCTATTTTTGTTGTATTAACATAATTTTATAGCATATGTATTCTGAATTACTTGAGATTACACTCTGTTAGCACTGACTACTGTTTAAGAGGAAAATTTTTAAGGTGAAGTAAGTGCTCCTGTTCCATTCCTGCCACTGTTTTTCCCCTATTGGGATTGCAGACTCTTAGCTCTTTAAAAATGTGGACTGTTTTTCATTTCACTAACAAAAGATTTATGCAAGAACAGTGTAGTAGAGTGATAATAGTTCCTTTTTTCAGTTGCAAGAAAGTAAATCTATAAAGTGAAGTCTAATAAAAGTGTGTTCCACTTAGTGGCAAATTGAGAATTTTGCAGTAAGAATGTAAATTAGGTGAAAGAAGGATGAACTGAGTAAACCTTATTCACAGTTTGGGTAGAATTAAAATGAATGAAGGCTGAATTTAGTAGCTGAGGTTGCCCTCAGCTATGAGCATTTCATGGGTGTTCAAATGTGTGACGGGGTGTCTTTTTAACAGTAATGCTACCTCTTGGTAGCAAACTGAATTTTCTCTGTGGAAGTCCATTAAAAAATAATTTTTAAAAGTCAATAAAATTATAAATATAAATATTTAAAACTAGAATATAAAACTAGAGGAAAGAGTTCTGCTACAGTAGCTAAGAGTAGTACAGAGAGGAGTGTGTGACATTATCATTTCAGCCTTACTCTCAATTTTCTTCAGTTAAGCTAAGTGAAGGAAACAGCAGGAAGCTGCACACCCACCCCTACGCCTCCCAGAAAAATGTGCTGTTGGCAGTTCTGTTTTCTTAAAATAATGTATGCTCAGAAAAAATGAAAGTTCATAGTAATGGAATTAAAATGGGAACTTTGCTAGGGCACTGTCTTGCAGTGTATAAGGCAAGCATTTGCTCAGTAGTTTTAAAATTTTAAACTTTTCCTGAAAAACAGGACATTTAATGAGAAAACAGTGTTTTTACTTTGCACAGAAGAAAGATGTATTTGGTTAAAAAAATTTATTTAAATTTAAATGGTGCTTTAGGGTTGTGTAGGATTTTCCATACTTGCACTGTGGAGGGATGACTGTGCTTATCTATTTCTCTGTTGAAAAGAAGCTATTAAAATTCAATTGTAACAATTGGAACTTTTCCCAGTTCGAGATCTGTATATGAGATCTGAAGGTTTAGGAATCCTGCAAAGGCAAAGATGAATTTTTTAGATGTGTAACTGTTGGGTTTTCTGTCTCTCCTCTTCTCCTCTCTTCAGATTGTACAAATCCCTTTCTGTGGGGAAATTGAGTGCGAGGATTGGATCAAGAAGAGCACTGCCAGGTAAAATATAACGGAACTGGAGAGTATTTACCAAGATCAAATCGAAATGTTTTGAATATAAAACAGGAATGCAAGATGCCTTTGGGTAAACACTTACGTACAGATTCATGCTGTCCTACATAATTCAATATATTTACTTCCCTTACCTCTGGAATTTTCAGACTAATTAATGCGATTTCATGTACACTTTTTAGTACACTTTTATTTTTTAATAGAAATATTTATTTATGAATGTATTTTTTTATTTATTAATATCCTTCTGTTTCAGGGATCAAGATGTTGAGCCTGGTGCCCCATCCATGGGTGCAAAAAGCCTCTGCATACCTTTCCAGCCTCTCTGTGAACTCCAGCCTGGAGCAAGATGTGTGTGTGGCAAAAACCCTGCCAAGTTCTACACCCTCTTTGGTCGTAGTTACTAGATCACTAGTGAAAGAACCTTCTCCTTAATCTGTGAATTGAACTTTTTTTAATAAGACTGAAATAGCCCCTTAAACTTCAATCGGTTTTGTGACCTTTTTAAATAATTCAGAGACAAAGCCATAAACCATAACCCGGCTCTCAAATGGTCAGTCTTAGGCTAGCAGTAATTCACAGACTTTTCTGTAAACATCTCCAATAATAAAGATGTATTGTGAGCTGTAACATGCTGTGGTGGGTTTTTTCTGTGTTGCTCAGTAGGGAGGATATGCATCCTTTGCTCATGTCTTGTTTTCTGATTCGGTGCATGTTTTTCCTTGTACATTGAGAAAATGCCTGAAAGGTTGGAGAGAATGTCATAAAGACTACAGTGCACTTCAGTGTGCTGACATCTGCTTTCTAGATAAAACATCTGCTTTTAATTTTGCCTTCAAATTTTTCAGTAGAGACTTGCTGCTAACCTGTAGGCATAGTAATTACTACATTTAGAAAACTCCTCTCTGGAGCCAGGTCTTTCAAGGGATATTTTCATAAAAACATAAAATCATAAATGGCATGGAAGGGTTGGAAGGGCCCTTAAAGATCTTGTTCCAACTCGCCTGCTGTGACAGGGACACCTTCCACTGGACCAGGTTGCTCAGAGCCCCATCCAGCCTGTCCTTGAACACTTCCAGGGATGGGGCATCCACAGCTTCTTTGGGAAACCTGTTCCAGTGCCTCACCGCACTCACATTCAAGAATTTCTTCCTAATATCTAATCTGAACCTGCCCTTCTTCAGTTTAAAGCCATTCCCCCTTGTCCTATCACCACCTGCCCTTGTAAGTCCCTCTACAGGTTTCTCGTAGGCTCCTTTAGGTACTGGAAGATGCTCTGAGGTGTCCCTGAAACCTCCTCTGCTCCAGGCTGAGCAACCCCAACTCTCAGCCTGCCTGCACAGGAGAGGTGCTCCAAACCTCTGAGCATTTTTGTGGCCTCCTCTTTCTGACAGGTCCACGTCTGTGTTGTGCTGTGTTGCAGCACTCCAGGTGGGGTCTCACAAGAGCAGAGGTGGAAGGAAAGAATCACCTCCCAGATCTTCACCCCTGTGTAAAGCAAGTTTGAAAGATTAAATGCCACATTGTAGCAAGATGCAGGTGGCGGCCATTTCTTGCAGACATTTTGCCAAGCTCTGTTTTTCTTATTTTGCAAACTGGCCTTTATGACTGACAGTGATACTGCAATGAGTAATGCAAAGGTGCTAGAGATTTTAGCCTGTGGTTATATCTACAGCATGTTTCATAAAACCTTTTTTGCTTTTCCTACATTTACCAAGTGTTGTTCTAGCAGAGGAGGCTAGATGTTACAGAGCTGCAAAATCATTTTAAAAATAACATTACTTCCACTCTGAGCACAAGATTTGCTTTAAAAAATAAAGAGGTGTCCCTGGCACAAAACAGTGGTTAGATGACACACACTTGATTTATTACTTTTTTTCCTCCTGTATGTTTGAAGGCTGTCTACATGAACACTTTTCCCTGAAAAGTGTATAATGAAAACTTGGCAATTAAAAAGTTGGACCAGTAAGATCCTTCCCAAACTCTTCCTGGGCCAACACTATGTGGCTGCCTGTTTCCAAAAACCTGGTTTTAATGTAGCAGCCATAGTCTTAAGCATGCAGAAGACTTAGAGTGCTATTGCCAGATCTCTGCTTTTCAAAGGTGTGCAGAATGTTTGCTTTTCCCCAGATTCCTGTGGTTAGCCCTCATAGTCAAAATATTGAATATTAAAACTTGAACCTGGCCTGTCCAGTTTAGGATCATGTGCCTTGTGATAATGCCCCAGTTTATCCACAGAAAAGTGCAAAAATTATTAAATATTTCAGATCACCTTTCTCAGAGTGCTTGAAACTTGAAAATTCTCTGTAGTATTCTTCAGATTATGGTTAGTCCTGGAAGGTTTGCTTCAATTGCATCTTAAAATTATCTCTCTTGCATTTGTCTAGATATTTTCTCAGGTACACTAATGAGCAAAGGATTTAGGGAAGGTTGGGGAAGGATGTGTCTGTGCATGCATTTATCTTTGGATTCAGTTGACAAACCAGAGGAGTGGCCCTAAGGTCTCTATCCTGGTATATCTCTTATCTAATGCTGGCTGGGATTGCACTTTGAGAAAGAAGGTGAGCAATAACACCAGAGTGATGTTTTCACAGCCTGAAATGGTGGGTGACTAAGAGTAGCCTATTGGCCATGGCACCTCTCTGGTGCTGGGGACGGGGAAAAGCAGCAACCAATAGCTTCTATGTTCTCAGGTATAAGAGGCAGGAATCTGCCCAGATTTTTTGGCAGAGCAAAGCCAGCTCTTTAAGAATAGATGTGCACTCTCAGCTCCCACTGAAATGCTCTACAACACCCATATTTTAAAAATGAGATGTGGAAGCTGTTAGTAGCTCAGAACAAAGGAAAGGCAAAACTAAATGCAGCCTCTGACCTTATTGGTTTGAACAAACAGCCAACCTTCAACTAACTGGATCAAATCCTTGAGTAAACATGCTGACACACTGTTCTTAGAAATTAGTTGCTCTGAGCATTGAAATGGGTTTGTTTGAAGACAGATTTCACAGAAGGCCGGCCTTTTTTTTTTTTTTCCTTTTTTTTCCCTATTACTTTTCCTGCACATATTTCTTCCTGGTCATAGTAAGGCTTGAAGTGTCTGAAATGTTGATACCTCACATGCAGATGTCCCTGTGATGATCTTCCACAAAGAGGCTAACATTTGCCTGGGAGAGATAACATCCATGTCAAGTATTCTTTTGCCAAAAGCACAATCTCAGCTATTTGTGAATCATCATAAAAACCTTTCAGACCCTGAGTAGATTCTGTCTGTTAGAAAAATAGGTATACGAATTGGAATAATACACTTGTTGATTAAATGATGCTGCTTTGTGTTTGTAATACAATTGCAGATTTCCTGGTGTTCTGTAGTTGTTGTATACTGATAAATTTGAGTTAAATTGTAAGGGGGGGTGTAAGAGAAGTGCCTTAATATTATGCTAGCAGCTCCTTATTGGAAATAGAGCACAGGTGAACATTTGAGCTCTGCCACAAAGGGAGTGCTTCATTTATCTCTTTCTTTGGTAATCACAAGTGTGTAATGCAGGGCTTTTGAGACCACTGAAGTTTGACCTTGGACTGTACCCATTGAAAGGAGAATAACTTGAAAAAAATTCTCGCTTTTCATGTTCTGTAGTTCAGGTAATAAAATAAGTAGATAAACATCACTTTAATACAAGAAGGGAAAAAAACACCATGGAAATAACTGGGATAGAAGTGGCTGTGAGAAGAAGAGGAAGATGAGTAAGTGCCAGTTTTCAATTAATAATTGTAATTAGTTCTAGTAGCTCTTCCAGGCTTAATGATATTCTTAAAATGGCGGGAGGAGGGGAACCCTTGAGTTGCAGCAGTGTGTAGGTAGGCAAATGACCAAATTTTAAAGATTATGTATGTTGGCAGGCAAGGCTTCTAACAAACTGGACTTTAAACATAAATATTTTGGCTATTGAAACCCTGTGAAAAATCCAGATGAAAAGTGGGGGTGGGTTTGTTTTTAACCTAAAGTTAATTTACCTTGGGAAGCCTAAGGCCAGCAGGGACAATTGGTCAGCTCAGGTTATCAATATTATCTTATCTCTCCATGGCTGTACTGCATGTAATTCATGTAATTTCCTTCCGTCCTATCTCATAACTAAATGAGTGCATATATGTACACACATGGGCATTTTACAAAAAAAGCTGGATCATACATTTTTCAAGGAAGACACCTGGTCTTATGGCCCATGCTGCCTGGTGTGCCATTAGCGGTAGTTTGTGAGTTTCTGTTAATATGGCGACACTCAGAGCTCAACAGGCACTGCAGTGAGTGACAAAAAAATGCTAGTGCTTCAGGATCTATTTTCCAGAAATGGCACAAAGTGCAAGCTAGGACTTCAGCAGCTTGAACTTCTGGTTGTGCTTTCCTCATTTCTGGCTTTTATGTGCAAGCATATAAGAATTACTTTGAGATTTTGAGACAGGGTTTTCAAAATGGGAAATAATGTGCTTTGGGTTTATTATTAAGTCTCAGTTTCCATGTCGAGTGGCAGTTTGTTTAAAAAATGGCCTTCAAATTTTCTCCATTTCCATGAGTAGTGTTAAAATGTGCCGAAAGTGCAAGATGTTATTGTATAATTGCTGTATTAGGTTGCTAAAATGGAAGATCAATTCAGTTGTGTTTGAAGCTTGTTCTGTGGACAACATCTTCAGTGAGTCTCACAAGCAGTTCATGTTCATTATGTTCTTAAAAATAATGTGCACCCAACATGGATTTCAAATGTCTTTTTCCACAGAAGTTTAGCAGGATTTTTTCAGTACTAAAATTACTGAGAAGAGAAATGGCAGGAACAGACGTGAGAGGAGAGTTTTATGCAAAAGATAGGTCTTTTCTAATCACTTAAGATTCTGAGCCACCTTATTATGCTCTCCTGTCTGGGCCTCATTCAGTTTTTCAAGACACTGACACTGAGCAGCAAGTGCCGGTGCTCCCTGTAGTATTCCTCTGTTTATTTTTGGTTTTGCAGGAAAAATACCTCCTGAGGGTGGGACACCTGCAGGACTGGAGCCCTCACGGTGTCTTCACATGACAAATCTCACTGAACTGCCCTTTACACTGATTTATTGTTTTACTGCTTCCTATAAAAGTGGCTCCCACATGTGAGCAGCACTCACAGCCGAACGGCAGGACGGCGGGCAGGGAGCTGCTCCTTGCCCAGCGCTGTCTCCACAGATCCCGGGGGCGAGGGGCAGGGAGCCGCAGCCATGGGCCGCTACTCGGGCCGCAGCAGCCGCCTCATCCTCATGTGCGCGCTGAGCCTCGCCGTCTTCGTCACTGAGATCTCCGTCGCCTACGTGAGCAATTCTCTCTCCTTGGCCTCAGATGCCTTTACTGTTCTCTCCCACTTGATCTCCATGATCATCGGGCTGTTCAGCGTCCGGTTCAGCCGCGTCAAGTGGCACAAGGCCAGCACGTTCGGCTTCAGCCGGGCAGACGTGCTGGGGGCTTTCAGCAACTCCGTCTTTGCTGCCGCGCTCATGTTCAGCATCTTTGTGGAGGCTATCAAGAGGTTTATCAACCCTCAGAAGACTGAGAAAGCGCTGCTCGTCCTCATTATTGGGGTTTCAGGTCTGGGCTTCAACTTGTTGAACTACGTTATCTTCATGGAGTGCTGCTATTGTCACGCGCCCCCCGGAGACATCGAAACAGGTAAATAACCTCGTGCGGCTGCTCTGCCCCTCGGCACTTCTGCTTAGTTATAGAGACTATTTACTGCTTCTCTGGAGAGGACGAAGAAAATGTAGTTTTCTTCACTCTTTTGTTAGCAAGGGTGATAGATTTTACGCCTCAACCTGTGCACGTTTCCAGCTATTGCCACAAGTGTTTATCAGTAAGTAACGGGCAAGCAGTTTAAGTGTTGTCTTTCCAAAGCGTACAGTGATCTGCAAGGGAAACTTCCTCCCTAATCCGCTGGCTGGTCAAACACGGGACAAAGTGTGCTAAGTATTAGGTATTTCATAGCAAGTATCTCCTTAGGGATATCCCTAAGGAGATACTTGCTATGAAATACCTAATCCTGAAATAATGGTCATCCCTAATCTCCACCTCTCAATACTTTAGTAATTCTGCTGTAATTTTTATCAGAGATGTGGTTATCTTTAGAGCAGTGTTCACTGTTTGCAGGAGACAAAAGAATAGGTAAGAGCAAAAGGAGAGTCTCACACTTTCTTGGTTTGGGAATATGTTGTGAAAATATTTGGATGCTGACTGAAAAAACCTGTGTCTACAGTGCCGAGGATTCTTCACTGACATTTGTTAACCTGTGCTTGGGAGAGTGTACAGTGGAGAAACGGGCATACTTGGCCACAGAAACATTTTGCAGGAGGTTCTCTTCAGTGCGTAGAGTTTTGGCCTTTCAGTTTATTTTTCTTAGCACAGTATTTAAAAATTACTACATTTGTGAGGAGAGACAGGGACTGATTATTTTATTCCTGGAGAAACTCTCTCACTTTATTTGATGTAAGATACATGTGGATTCTTCTTCTCTCTCTTAATGTTTTTATATACACATACTAATGTATTTCTTAAAACTAGAATATTTCAGTTGAGATAGGAGCCAGATATTTGCCAAGTGTTAACTGGATGTGCTGGGGGGGAAGCTGAGAGCCTGGCTGAAAAAGCAGCTGCTGTTATGTACTGCTCTAGGTGAGGTGAGGTAAGTCTTATGTTTGACTTTCAGGCTGGACAGGGCTTTGGAACTAGAAGTTAAAAATTTTTTAATTTATGTTAGAGAGTTTAATGTGTTTTCTGATGGACTTTTAAATTGGAAAATATTTCTGTTCATTAGTAAAGGTATTTCCAGATCATATTTAAGCTTAAACTTCATTGCAGTTTAACACTAAAGCCAGATGCATAACTGATTTATATTTTTATATGCCCACCTGTTTAAAATTGAAGCTGCTCTTAGTCTAAATTTCTGGTGATACGTAATTTTCTGAGGGATTTCATTGGCTTTTGTGCTGGAAACTGTCCGCAGTTCCTGACAAAATCTCTATTTACGAAGACTTCTTGGAAGGCAGCTACAGAAATTGTGCTTCTGAGTGAAGTCAGGGAGGAGGAACACATCAGCCCTTACAAAGGAATTAACTGAAATTAATGGCAATTGTGTAGCTAAATGATTTCACTGAATTTCCAGGATCCGGCTCCTAATAACTTTCTGGGACAACATAGCCATCCCTCTCCTCCAACAAACTCATGTCCTAGGACCTGGCAACTCGACTTTGTTTTCAACTGAATTTAAGTTGCATGAGCCAGGGACGAATTTTGTACTATCCCATAAATACAATGTGCAGATTTGTTGGTGGTTTTGCCTCTCTGTTTCTGGTACAGTGCAATTTCTCTGGTTCCAGTAGTGCCTACAGGCAAGATAATGCTGTTTTATACAGCATAGAGGGAACAGTAAAGGGAACATTCTTTTCTTCTGGACTTAATTTTGCAATTCCCACTTAGGTAAAATTTTACATTTATTTCCTCTAATCCTCTCTATATTCAACCTGAGTGAGATTATTATTTCTTTCAAAAGAAAGAAAAGATAGCTGTAGTCTGAAAAGTATACTTGCATGTTTTACATATATTTTAAAGATATATTTAAAAAAACATGAAAAAAGAGGGATTCCATCTCTCTACCTCTTGTCATCCTGTGTATGAGGAAAATATGCTTTTTCCTGGAGCTGGAAGGCAAGGTGAATTTTCTAGTGTGTCAGCACCACTAGTAGAATTTAAAGCAGATGGACATGGTCTCTGAGTGTTGCTGGTGCTGTCCAGCTGTCCACAGGCAACAATTTTTGAGACACCTGGGCAGGCTCCTGATATCAGTGATGGTTTTCTGGAAGGTAAAGGTTTGTAGAGTAGCTCTCTACCTCTTAAGCTTTCTAGGGGAAGGGGACAATTGCCGTCACGTCTCTGTTCCTCAGGCAGGGAATGGATTTAAACCACCCTCTTCTCTTGTTTGCACCATTTTGAAAAAAACAAAGCAAAAATTGAAGAGAGTAGGTCCATCCTCTAGTGCTGAACTGTGTGTGCTGAGGGCAAAGGGAGCATCTGAATCCACTGAAGCAAATTCTTCAATGTGTGTTAGTGCCACAATTAGTGACCACAGGCAGCAGTTCATCTCGTTCCTCTGTTGCATGGCCTACCATCAGGGATGGAACAATTAGCTGATGGGTTTCCAAGATGCTGCTGACAGCAGGGGCAGAGTGAGATGTGTCCATAATGAGCCCAGTGGACTCTGAGGGAGCTGTTTACAGGTTCCAACTCAGCTCTCCATTGTTTTCCTTGTTCTATAGCTGTACTCCTCATTTAACTCATTGCAACATCCACTCTCCAAGTTCTCATCTTAGCACAAATATTCTTGTTGAGCAAGTATAAATGCGTTTTTTCCAAGTTACCATCCCTGCTTACCCCAACAGAGCCGATTTTCTCCGTCACCCATTTTCTCAGTTTGTTTTGCTTCTCGCCCCTAACTCTTCAATCCCTCACCCTTCATTTTTCTGGTTTTTGCTACCCTTTTGCTCTGTGTCCTATTCCCTAAGTCTTCATCTGCTGCCATTCCCCTTTGCCTCTCTCTCAGTTGTTCAAATTACAGCTGTCCAGCTGTAAACACCTCTCTCTTCCCACCAGGTTGAATTGAGGTCTCTCTGTCCTCCAGGTCCATCCTTGCACTTGATTCAGACAAATGCAGCTCCCCACACCAAGTCAGGACTAAGAGGAGAGGTCAGCAAGAGGACAGGGAGGACATGCCCCAGTTCTTTCTTTTGATGCTGGCTCAGACCAGCCACTACAGGTATAAAAGTATTTCTATACTCTATAAAGGAAGTGCTGTGTAGAGGAGCTTGAGCCAGCTGGGCCATCCATAGCAAAGGGCATCACGGACTAGTTAGTACTGCGGCTTAAAATCCAGGAAATACTTGTCAAAACACAGAAATATTAAAGCTTCCCTAAGAAACTTTTTGCAGAAATTGAAATTCACAGAAGATTGTTCTTGCTGTTGCTGTTGGAAATGACAGAACACATTCAACCAGGATTTTCTGACACTTTTGAGGTCTTGAATCTTACGCAGAAAGTTTTGGCACAAAGATGAAGAACATGGCTGAGTAGCAAACAGATGAAAATAAAAAATATCAAGCTCTCATAATAAATACCAGACAATTTTAATACTGGCCATTCATCTTACAATCAGTCATAAAAATACAGAAGCCTGTTTTACCGCACACAGAGACCCAATTAATCTTGTCCATGTAGGTCAGTGCAATTGTCTCTTCTACTCATTTATGCTGTTTAAAACTGTTAGAGGAACCACAGCTTGGAAAGCACATTAGTCTCATCATAGTAATTCTCTCTTGTTTGTCTTGAGAAAATAAATAAAGGTTTAACCTGAAGAAAACATTTGTTCTGTCGTCTTGTGATTTGTACAGGGAGGTGGGGAGGGAAGTAGGAAATAAAGATGTCACCCAGCCTAACCCACCTAACGCTGAGCCATCCATAAAATGTCTCAGACTGGGAGAAGCAGCTCTCATCTTCTCATGAGGGATCTCATGGTCTTTGCACAGCTCATTAAATGTAACACCTTCTATGTTAGCAGCCAAGTGCCTTTTGCTTTTAATGTCTCTGTTTGTGCAATTTAGCAGGCATGTGAGCTTTTTTAGGTGTGGCATCACTGCTGCATCTTGATTCTCCTCTTTCAGTGTGCACCAGCAGCCTGCCTCTCAGATAAGAACTGGAAAGCAAGCTAGCAGTCACATAAATGGAAAACATACCTTCTTTCTCCTTCTGGACCTACGCAGAGTGAGTTTGTTTATTCTCAGGCTTGCTGCAAGGTAAATCTTTTTTCCAGGCTTTGTAAGTAGGAGATATTTGGGGCCAGACATGTGAATGAAGAGAAGCACTCACCTTTACTGGCTGGGTGGTTTGGGAAGACTTTGTTGCAGGAATATTCTGAACTAAATATTCACATCTGTTGGTGCAAATAGGCTGATCCCAAGGGAAGTGAGAACATTTCTACAACAAAGAGGGTGAATAAATGGCTGCTTAATCTGTATTTTGATGTCACAGACCTTCCCAGTGGAGGCCTGGTGAGCTAAAATGTGTGGGTATCAAAAAAAAAAATTGTATTTGTAGCCATGCTCTCTGATTTAACAATTGTAAAAATGCATACTGCAGGTGGCAAAAATAGCATGGGAATTAAAGTTCCAGAACAAAGGATTTCAATTTCTTAGGTTGTTAGCATGAAAAATTTAATGATTACTTAATTTAACCCCATTTAGAAGAGAAAAATAAGTTCCCTGATTGGAATAACTTTCTTTCTCAAATGAACTGCTGAAAGTGTGACAGGCTTAGCCAGGTGATGATGGCTCAGAGACCTTTTTAAGGAATTAGAAGGAACCCTGAGTTTAACACCTGTTAAAACAAAACTCTGGCTTACTCTGGTTTTTGCACCTGAAAAGCCTAAAATCCTTTCCTCCCGATCAGCATTTTTGTGTGCTTCCTCTCTTTTGAGTGTATTTTCAGCAGGTTGATTTTATTTTTCGCTGAAAGCACCAACCCTTCAGTAAACCCTTCATGCCAATTCATCCCCTGGCTGCATTCACACAGATGGCTGTAGAATGCACAGCACCAGAGTTTGCCAAAAGACAGTTCTGTCACAAAGTGCATCCTCATCCTCAGGATTTATGTTGCCCCTGTAGGGCACTGTGACATCCAACTCCTAAACATTATGCATAAATGCATAAATGAAGGAATGTATGCTTTATGCATTTCTTTCCATAAATCCCAGCAGTGTTAATGTGTTGGCATACAGGTAAACAGAGCCTACTGTAACAAAATATTTATATTTTATGACTTTCCTGGACGTAGTCCTCTCAAATGGAATAAAAAGGCCAAGGGACACTCTCAAAGTATTTTTCAGTGTTTATCAAATGCCTAAGACTGAACACATATTTATCTGAAGATCTTCAGTTTAATAGTGTGGCAAATAGTCCTCACCAAAATTTTCCAAAGCTTTACTGAGCAGCCACTGCAAAGGTAACCAGATTTGTGTTAATTTATATTCATTGAACTCTAATACAAAGTCTTTAAAAATAAAAGGGAAGAGACTGTGAAAGTTTATTCAGCAATGTCCTTCACTAAATTTTGTTCAGAATTTTGAGTGCTCTTCAAATAAACTTCAGCAGATAATCTGAGGATCAGTTGTCAATGAGAAAAATGTGCATCAAAGTGATAGGGCTACGTTGTGTCCAAAATGGAAAGCACAGAATGAAAAAGTGAAGTCTCTGAGTAAAACAAGCAAAGCATCCCTGGATGGTTTATGCAACAGCATAAAGGTGAGATTAAACTCGCTGAACCTAGATTCCAACAGTGCTAGTGCTGTTGAACTTTGGGTATCTGCATTCGCTCTCAGCCTTGAACCAATTCCTTGGTAAGGGCATGGACAGACTCTGAGTTACATCACAGTATCTGGGGTGAGCTGTAAGGAAATAAAAGGACTCTAAGATGACTGAGTTCAAAGTCATAAACAGTTTCAATACAATGGGTTTTTTTAAGGCTGACATGTTTTATATGTTAACTGCAATTGCTTTATTTGGGTGTACTGCAGACAGTTTGACACAGGCATAAGTCTGTTACCAGTTTCAGTCTAGATATGCTGCTGGTATAGAAAAGGAAGCTTTTGCAATTTACAGTGATGAAATCAGTGAGCAGCCTTCTCATTCTCATGTTCTTTGCAATGTGCTGTGCTACCCGGAGAAGGTCACATGTAGATATAAATATACACACACCTACATTTATACAACAAACATAACAGAACTATGCTTCTTAAAAAAGTGAAGCATTTGAAGTATTTCAGGAAGCTTTATCCAGGTGATAGAGCAGAGACTGACTGGATGTGTCCTAAAGTATGCAAAAAGGTTTTTATGCTGGATATTAGGTGCAGAGAATGGTGATTTGTAACTAAAAAACTGAACAACCATCTTAAAATAGGAAAAAATATAACAAAAAGGAGTCATTCTAGCCTAGGAATTAAATAATCCACCAGGCTCATAATTTCAGATTGACCCACCAGTATAGTCAAGTGAAATTTAGGAGAACATGAAAAATATGTTCTCAGGCCAAACTCCATCACAGAGTTTCTCCCCAGGACAGTTTCAGGACTGTCACGAAGAGTCACAGCTGTGATTAAAAATCCAGGAACATTCACCTCTGTACTCTGCCAAGGACACTGATAAAGCTTTCCCCCAGGCTACTGAAGTCTTGTAGTCTAGGCTTCTGCTCCCTGGATCAAAGCAGACCCTAAAGACTTCCCAGCCACTCCACCTTTTGGTCTATGTGAAGAAACCCCACCTTCCTCTTCCAGGTTTGAGAGGGAGACAAAAATAAAATGAGCAAGGAATGAGGAACAAACCACCTTCCACGACTGGGTCTGTTGGCTGGTGTTTGTTTTGTTCTTCACTTTGGGATTGAATTTATCTGTGGGAGAAGCCAACCACATGGTTTCCATTTAGATTTGCTATGAATTTGGTCCATGATTCCTAATTTAGAGAAACAAGTTTCATAAGCTTCACAGTCAAGGCTGTCACCAAGTCTTCTTGCAATGAAGCTTGGAGGCCCTCTCACAGCCACCTATTGCATTTCAGGCTAGGGATGCTGCCTTTAAATGTCATGTGCCCAGGATCAGCCTCAGCTTTTTAGTACAAACATAATATTTTCCTCCTCACAGCCTTAAAGGGGCATAACTCCTTCATTAGGTACTGCAGCGTGTGGGTGTTGGCTCCTTTCATTCTCTAGTTTCTTCCAGGTAATTCCTGAAATGTCTTTTGTAAATAATTTTTATGATGGGTTAAATAGTAAAGGCTGATAGGACTTTGATAAGCAGAATGAAGAGAGATTTCTCTTAATGGTAACGCTAATAGTTCCTTATTTCCATGATTCCTTTTGCTGTTGAGACTATGAGTGACCTTATTTTCATTCAGCAGTAAAAGAAAATTACCATAATTACTGCTGTTATTTTTGCCATATTTCATAATTACAGAGAAACCCTACTTTCAAAGGCTGGTGATGGCTTCTCTGGAAGGAATTAAGTAGATTTTTACCTGCAATCTCAAAAATTAATAACTTAAGGAGGCACAAATCTGCAAAACTAAGAGTGACATATGGAAGGCCAGTAGCCATTGAATGTTTGTCCTGTCTTCTGAAACAAGAACATGTTAATTGAAACTAGCAGGATTCAGATTCAAAACAAGGAGAAAAGGGCAATAGGCTGGGAGAGTTGAGGTTGTTCAGCCTGGAGAAAGGAAGGTTCTGGGGAGACCTTAAGGCACCTTCCATTATCTAAATGAGCCCACAAGACAGCAGGGGAGGGACTTTTTAAAAGGGCAGGTAGTGACAGAACAAGGAGGAATGGCTTTAAGCTGGCAGTGGGTAGGTTTAAATTAAATATTAGGAAGAAATTCTTTACTCTGAGGGTGGTGAGGGACTGGAGTACACTGCCCAGAGAAGCTGTGGATGCCCCATCCTTGGAAATGTTCCTAGGTTGGACGGGGCTTTGAGCAACATGCCCATGTCTGTTCCTGTGGCAGGGAGGTTCCAAACTAAACTATCCTATGGTTCTTCACACCGTGAGAGGTAATATGTGGAGCTTGCTTCCAACTAATGTTGAAGTCTGCTTTGCTGAGTGGACGTGAAAGAAAAATCCATTGAGGGCTACTAGATACAGATATCTAGCTCAGAAATTCACTTGGGCTGAAAATACTTGAAGAATAAAAGAGTATTAGGGGAAAGGATAATATACACTTACCCTGCTTTACTGTTACCTAAGCATCCTCTAATGGCCAGGGGTTGGGGACAGCCTCTTGGCTGCCAATGGCTAAGTGTTACAAATTCGTATGTTGAGTACTTTGAAGGCTTGGTAGACAGAGATTTTGAAGCTTACAGGAGTGCTTTGCATTTTTGGGGTTCAGAAGGGAAGTTTTCTTGTTTGTAATAATTTTAGGAGCTCTGAAGAATTTTTCTAATTTCTGTTCCTGATTAGGATGAGGAAACTGCAGCTTTTCTAGCAGCATGGTAGTTGAAACTAAAGTTGGCAAATCATTCAGAAAACTAAATTGCTGGACAACCTTTTCTGTATCTCCTAAGAACTTGTTCCAACTTAGCATAGTCAGAATTGGAGAGCCTGGGATATTTAGGCTGCTTTTCTGTTTAATGTGTAGGTTGTTCAGGCCATGTCAGGACTGGATGAATAAGTGAAATCATAAGATTCTACTGTTGAATGTCTACAGTCAGTGTAAAACATACAAGCATGCCAAGCACACTGCAGAGCAATCATACACATGGTTCCCTTCTAAAAGGATTTGAGACCAAATGTACTGATACTGCAGGAGGATTTGTGCAGGCAGAATGGAAGTGCCAGAAGGAGGGAAGAGCCTGAGTGAAGATGCTGGTAAATGGGGTCAGTGACTCCTATGTTCAGGATCATGGCTTTCTTTTAGACTGTGTGGAAGGAGATAAAAGTGTAAAAGAGCTACAGGGATAATATAAATTTTATTCTGAAGAAACACCTGAATTAATTATTCTTGTTATTGTAAAACAACAATTTATTGAATGAGAATGATTTGCTCGCCTGGCAGTTTTAGGAGTCGTTTGTCTATAAGTGATTGTGGCACCTGGATAAACAGGCACAGGGAGGTTTGGGTGTATAATGAGAAGGATAAAAGCTTGGATGTCCAAGAGGCTTCTCAGCAGCCTTAGTGCAAAGAGGAAGGCCCTTCCATGGATGAGGAGCTGGTCAGAAAATGTCTTGGTTTTGGCTGGGATAGTTAATTTTCTTCATAGAAACTGGTACAGCACTGAATTTTGGATTCAGCATGAGGAAAACACTGATAGCAATTTGATGTATTAGTTGTTGATGAGTAGTGCTTACTCTAAGTCAAAGACTTTTCAATTTTATGTGCTCTGCCAGCAAGGAGCTGCACAAGAAGCTGGAGGGGACCACAGCCAGGACAGGCAGGACCTGAACTGGTCAAAGGGATATTGCATTCCCACAGAATCATTCTCAGAACATAAGCTGATGAGTTGGCCAGGAGTCACTGATTGCTGCCAAGGGATGAACTGGGCATCAGAGAGTGGTGAGCAACTGTTTGTACATCACTTGTTTCTTTGGTTTGGTTTTGTTTTTGTGGGTTTGTTTGTTTTTTGCTTTGTTTCAATTATTAAACTGTTCTTATCTCAACCCATAAGGCTCTTTAAAATTTTTTTTCTGATTCTCCTCCTCATCCCCCTGGGAGTGGGGGAGAGCAAGCTGCTGTGTGGCAGAGTTGCCAGCTGGGCTAAAACTGTGACAGATGAGAAACAGAAAGCAGGAGTGAATGACCAGTGCCATAAAAATGTGTGCTACATGTTCAGAACAGGAAAGTGAATCAAGTGTGAGACCACGCAGGCAAAGGAGGAGTAAAGGCAGCAATCAGGACTTTTGCTGTTCCTCTGTATCAGTGTTATCTGTGTATCTCTTGTTCCTCTGTATCTGCCTTGCATTTTGAAGACTGTGCAGATTTGGTTCCCTCTTCTCCCCAAGGTGTAGATGGAAACTGGCAACAGTCCAGACATGGATCTGTGGTCTGACCCAGCAGACACTGCTCTGTTCACGTGTCAGTGTGTGGCTGTATCGTGACAAGCAGATGGAGATGTGTGAGCTTGACAGAAGGAATAATCAGTGGATCAGCAGATCCAGTGTAAGAGCTGAAGCTCTGAACACATACAGTTTCTGACACCTTCATAGAGTCACCTGTAATTGTGCTCCATGTCAGAGGACTTAGTCACAGCCTTATTTGTTGAAAACAATATTTTTAACATGACTTTTTCAAAATAACTGTGGTATTTTTATGTTTTGGTGTGAGTTCAGGGCTATGAAACTTCCTTTTCTTTCAAAGAGGATTGATGTTTATTTTTCACAGGAGGATTAATGTTTCATCTACTGTATTATGTCTTCCTTAAATAAAAGTCACTGTAAATTCCTTTCAGTTCTATGAAGGTGCAATTAGCTGGGCTTCAGAGACCTGTCTTTTTTTTTTTGATTGTAAGTGAAGTGCCAGAGGCAGAGTGTTCTGTCATTAATTATAGTAAGGAAGATATAGTCTATCATTTAAAAATTTATATCTGACTCATATTTTTCTTCTTATTGTTCTACCTATGTGCTTTTGATTTGGCACAATCATTAAGCATCTCTTATCCTGTGTCGGTAGTTATAATTCTAGACACGAAATGTGTGTTGATGTAAATTATTCTATCCTCTCCCACAGTTGTGCTTATCTTCCTGGTAAAGTTCATTTCAATACATTTATTTTTATGCATCTGTTAATTTGCATATTGCAGGATACTGAACGTGTGAACCTCTGGTTAGTGAGGAGTTGTGTGTTAATTCCCCTGGAAGGCTACTCAAGCCCACTCCAGAGGTTAATACATATCTTGGGTTCTGTACACAGAATTAGGTGGAGAGGCCTCATTTAAAAGATGTGTTCAAGCAAAGGCTCAACTCAGTCAACAGCAGTAACAATGCAATTGCTTCAGAGTTAGAACAAAAAGGGAAATCTCAAGGTCCATAAGGAATTTCTGGTTGTAGAGAACGCTGCCTTATGTAGTGTCTGCCTTAGGTAGGTGGGACAAGGTAATGTTCCCTAACCTTACTGGCTTAAAATCTGACAGCAATGGGTGCTTTTTCGAGCGTGGTGAAATGTGTGATGTGATTCACTTCAGTGTGAATTGTAGCTGCTGTTCCAAACTCTCACAGGATAACATTTTAAGGACATAATTTTCTCAAGGTTTTCCATATTTTATTTATTATTTTTGGGCCCAGTTCTGGTACTGAGAAGCCCATAGCTGAGGATGACTTGATTTCACAACAGGTACTTTAGTTGTTTCCATCAATTAAAATGATGTATTAGAAGTACCGCTCTGTCCTTCTTCCATTTGCGAGCAGGGTTGTCATTTTTGCAAGAGCTGTCATAAGAACAACAGCAATAAAACATCTACAAATAAAAGCTAGCTAAGTTTACCACCTTATCATGGTTCTTGTAGATTATCCTGTAGGTTAAAAAGTGCATGCCATTATTTTTCTTGTAGGGTAGTGATAGGTTTGTGAACACTAAGGTACTGTTTTTATAGAATCATAAAATGTTAAGGTATGGAATGGACCTTAAAGATCAAGTTCCAACCCCCTGCCACGGGCAGGGATGCCTCTCACTAGACCAGGTTGCCCAGAGCCCCATCCAGCCTGGCCTTGAACACTGACAGGGATGGGGCATCCACAACCTCCCTGGGCAACTTGTGCCACTATCTTACCACCCTAAATTTGCCTCTTTCAGTTCGTATCTGTTACTCTTTGTTCTATAACTACCATTCCTGATGAAGAGTCCCTCTCTGGCTTCTCTGTAGCCCCACTTCAGATACTGGAAGGCTGCTATGAGGTCTCTCCACAGCTTTCTCTTCTCCACAATGAACTGCCCCAACATTCTCAGCCTGTCTTCACAGGTGACGTGCCCCACTCCTCTTATGAAATTTGTGGCCTCCTCTGGACTTGGTCCAACAGCTCCATGTTGGTTTTATGTTGGGGTCACCAGATCTGGATGCAGCACTGCAGGTGGGGTCTCACCAGAGCAGAGGGGGAAAATGACCTTCAACCTTCTGGCCCAGGATTCGCTTGGCTTTTTGACACACCTTTTTAAAGGCTGGTGGCTGGAAATGAGCTGGCTCAGTAGATGGCACTCTGTCCTTTGGTTTGACAATTTCGTCGCCAATAAAGCACGAAAGGTCCGCAATGACCGGATTCGTCGCTGGAACTTCAGCGTCTCGGGGCGGCAGGAGCGCAGGCAGGACAGCCTCAGGTTGTCTGCGTGCCCGAGAGGGCTCTTCCCTGCCCCGCCCCGCCCCGGCTCC
>VXBQ01002455.1:145618-176392 GCA_013400175.1 Phainopepla nitens
CCCTCCCTCCCTTCAGCATCCCCCGCACCCTTCCCCATCCCCTTTCTCCGTCTCATTTTCCCTCGAGACCCACCGAGCTGTTGGCCCAAACATCTGGGCCCTTTCCGGTCCCCAAGGCCACCCGTGGGCCCCGGGGGGGTCTCACTAAGCTCACTCAGACACCCGCCATCTCTTTCACCTTGTACTTTACCCCCGGCTGCTGGATGTCCCCTCTGCTGGGATGGGGGAAGGAGGCGTTGCCTAGGGAGCTGCATGGGAAGTGTTTTGGCTTGTCTTTGTTTTTCTTCTTGTCATCTTTAAAGTAAGTTGGTTTTGAGAAGGTTGATGTTTTTTCTGTTTGTAGAACTTATACACAACACAGCGTTTCTTCTTTGAATGCAGGTGATTCACGAAATGACCAAAAGAGCCCTGAAGGGGGGTCTGAGAAGAAAAATGAGAAAAAGTCTGAAGCCTTGAACATCAGAGGTATGGAATAGGAGTATACTGCTAATGTTAAAATAACTTCAAACACTTTATGGTTTCCATTTCAGCTTTACATACACACCCACAAATATCAGTAAGAAATGGAGGAGAAGTCCAGGACTCTTCTATGTAACTGGATCTAGTTATCTCTAGCAGAAAAATTTAGATTGTATGGAATAGCACAAGTAGAAACAAAATAGTGTCATGCTGATTTGGCTTTGTGTGTGTTCATGTTTTGATTTTTATTCTTAGAAGAATGCTTTTGGGAAGGACACAAACCCTATTGCACTAAGCTCCACTCAGAGGCTTTACAGGAAGGTAACACAGGTAGCTATGAAGTGCACCTTTGGGTGTCACTGATGTGGTAGTTGAGCATCTTAGTAGTTTTCAACCTTAAAATGCTTACGGGCAGAGCACAGAAATACTTCTAAATCCCAAAGTTGATAATGTTTTGTTGTCAGCATAAGGAAAAGGGTTCTGAAACTGGTGCTTCAGCATGGTGTTTTTGCAGGTGTGAACCCATCCCTGTGAATGTGTAACAGGATCAGCCCTTCGTATGTTGTAAATTGGCAGGTCTCTGGGAATCTGTGGAGTGAAACATAAAGCTACTCCTAGGAATAAATTACTCACGTGTCTCTCCCTGTCTGTGTAGGTGTTTCTTTGCATACACCTTTATGTACCTACTCTGAGCAGAGCCAAAAGCAAATGTCTTTGAGGTTATTAAATATTGAGTTTGGCCCCAAGAAGAGGACTGTCAGAAACCTCAATCAGAACAGTAATTTCAGATTTCTTATGGTCACTGATCAGCAGCTGATATTCGCCCAAGGTTGTGTGAGTTTTCTTTGCATTAATTCAGCTTGAGAAGTCAATGTGGTAGTCAGACATTTGGGTTTGCTGGGGGGTTTTTGTGTGTATCTCAAAAGTGTTTGCAGACCTACACAAATGCATCTCTAATGGAAGATGCTTTGGAAAATCAAATATGTGCTAGAGCCACAACACTTGCTTGAATATCTAGGAATTGGTGTCACTGGGTATTATGGCATTATAGTGGTAAGATTCTTGGACCAGGATAAGCAAACTGTCACACACAAGGATGGAGGAGAGAAGAGTAGGGAACTAATTACTTTAGAGAAGGCCTTGCCTGCCTGAACCACAGTGCTTAGGTATAAAGACGCTGGAAGCGTTAAAAAAAATGTCTGAAGGACAAGGAATTTTGTGACAGTTATTTTAACATATGTGTCATCTTTGATTTTTAGAAAGAAATTTTTGAGTGTTACTTTAGTATATCACCTTTGCAAAATCTATTTTTATTGTATTTATAAATATTCCTTGCTTCTGTAGTCATAAAGATATGTGTCTTCAAAATTCTGATTCAATCCATACTTTTCCTTTAAAATTAGTTACAAGTTGTACTTACTTCGTAGTCACTTGGCAAGGGATTCCTTTGTTGTGGAACTGGAGCCTCCCTGAAAAACATGGCTGGACAAAATGGGTTGGCAGAGGAATGGCTTCCTTGGTTTTATAACTGATAGGAACGGGAATCCATAAATTCTGCCTGGCAGGATTACTTATTGTAGTGTGAAATTATTCCTTTTACTGCTTGAGCATACTCAGAGTAGTTCAGTTAAACTTTGGAATGCAAGCTGTTGGGAACTGCTCATATGGTCTTATCATACTGACTTCATTTAGTAAAAATTAATTTTTTGTTTCAGCTTAGAATCCTAGCTTTTGGTATTTGATAGAGAAATGGATACATTTCTGTCTGAGCCCTAATTCTCTGATGCATTACCAGGACGTACATATTAATGATGTTAAGAATGCAAAATAAACATTTTTCCAAATTCTATATTCTCAATTACTAATTCATCAAAATTCTGACATAGTTAGGTTTTTTTCTTAACTCTAAAGAAGGCTTTCTGAAACATTTTCCTGTTCTTTATAAGCTGTGCTCTCTTGTTAGTTGCCTGGGCAATGCAACTGCATCCTGCCTGTCCCTCTTGTTAGTGGAACAGCTGATAGCCCTGCTGAATCAGGACTATTTGTAAATGAAAAGGAAACACTGCAACACTGTTAGGAGGAGTAAAACCCCGTGGTAGTCTGCCAAATGGGGCAGAACATGCCTGACTCCAGCAGAAAGAGCTGGACTCACCAGGAGCTTGTACTTTCTTATCTGACCCAAGTGATTTAGAGGAACTCCAGAGGTTGTGGCCTTCATTTCTCACACAGATCAAGGTGTGTGTACAGATTGGGCAAGAAACAGCAGCTTGGGCAGAGTTCTAGGGCTAATCCAGTATCCAGCATCATCAAAACTCTTTGCTGTGCTGGTAGTGAGTTTTGGGGGAGCCTTTTACAGCTTCTCACTTGAAAGTGTATGTGATAGGATTGTTAAAAAGAGATGGTTCATTTTCTTTTCTCACAGCTCCCAAACAAAAAGCCTTGACAAAGAAATTCACTTCATATAGAGAGAGGTATTCTTAATTCAGGTATGAGTTGGAACAAGATCTGAGTCTGAACGGTAAAAACTAACAAAACTGGAATATGTTTGAGCAGTGATGGGAAGAAGGAAGTTTATGTAAAGTAGTAAAAAGAAGAAAAAGGCACTTCTTGGATTATTTTAATGCTATAGCAGGGAGACTGCTTTGGTCGTTGTAGTTTAAAGAGCAGCTAAATATGTTTCTGTAAGAGCTTGTTTTGTGTCTTTACCTTTTGTACAAAAACATCTTTATGAGATGTAAAAAGAGGTACCCAGAATTCCTCTCAGCGTAGTCCAGGCACTAAACCAGGTGACTGACTCTAGAACCAGATTGATTTTTGGCAGGTCTGAAGGCTACTAGTATTGATGGAACAAGGTTTAATATGACTGGTAATTGGGTTGATCTAAAAATTGGAGTCTGATGCTATTTGGAGCCAGCTTAGATTTCACTTAGGCAATTTTTCAGATTTCAGCAGTGTCACAGAAACTGGTGAGGGAAGGTAACTGTTACTGGGGGTGGTCTGCAGCTCTCAGCTTCCAGGGTAGAATGGATAGATTTAGTCATCAATTTTTAATTTAGATTTAATGAGCCAGGATCTGTTAATAATCTTCATGCATTTAAGCAAGAACATTTTGTGTTACCATGGCATTGCAGTCGGACAGCAGTTGCTAGCATACCCTACATGCTTAATAATGCATCCCACTCAAACAGCAGTGCTTCAGAGTCAGTGTTTCCCATGCTATTTTTTCCAAAAGCTGTTACTGAAAACTTTGGTTAGGATATTAATGGCTGGAATATTGCATTCTTCCTGTCAAGTGGAACATACTTGGAAAACACAGCATTGCACCTCCCTCTAGAAAAAAAAACTGACCCAAACCAAAAAACCCCACACCTGCCCCACTAATGGAAATTGTGTCATTTGTTTCAGGTGTTCTTTTGCATGTTATGGGAGATGCACTTGGATCTGTGGTCGTGGTAGTGACTGCTGCTATCTTCTATGTACGTCCTTTGGGGAATGCTCAGTGTAATTGGCAGTGCTACATTGATCCAAGTCTGACAATAGTTATGGTGGTCATCATCCTGTCTTCTGCATTCCCACTTATAAAGGAGACCTCAACTATTTTGTTGCAGATGGTCCCCAAAGGTGTTGATATGCAACTACTGAGTAAGTCAAATTTGTTGTTGAAGTGCTGTTAATTTTAAAGGTGTATTTCAATGCATATGTTATTTGTGGAGTGACATGTTTGGATTATTTACTCATAACAGCTCTAAATTCTCAAGAACTGTGAGAAATAGTCACATGCCTGTGTCCTAGCAACACAACTCAAATCTCTGGATTAGTTAAAGCATGCATTTTGAGAATGTGGTACTCCAACAATACATCAAACATAGCAAGTCTTGAGCTGTTAATGCTTTGTGTGGGTTATTTGTGAAAGAAACAACTTTGAGTTACAGTCTTCCAACCCTGCCGTGGCTGCTTCTGAAAAGCTTCCAAAACATCTTAGAAATTTCTATTAAGGCTGGCTAACTTTGTAGCTCTTAGGTGCTGTTCACACTGGTTAATTGTGGACTAACATTGAGTATTTCTGGAATTCCCTCATGCTCAGGGCTTAAATAAACCATAAGATGTGAGGTCTTGATGGAGGAAATGATGCTGTAATATTTCCTCTGTGAAAAGCTGCTAAATTGCCATTAGGGAGCCTGAGGGACAGGTGAATCCAAAAGGAAGGGTGCCTTGTTCATGACCTGGAGGCTGAGCTGAAGGCAGCTGGGAGTAGATGCATTCTATCAAGTACATCTCTTCTAAAATAATAGCTTTGACACTGCTGCTTTTGGGTAGGGTGCCTAGTGAGACAGCTGATAATCAGCCAGTGCACCAAAGCCCCTAATACCTTTCTCTTATGTCTTCCAGCTGACAGACTAGCTGGTGTACCAGGGGTTAGCAGCCTCCATGAGGTGCATGTCTGGGAACTTGCAAGTGGGAAGAACATTGCCACGCTTCATGTCAAGTGCCAAACCCCTTCTGATTACCAAGATGCTGCTTCCCAAATACAGAAGATTTTCCATGAGGCAGGGGTCCATTCCGTGACCATCCAGCCCGAGTATGCTGACCACAAGACCTCACATCTACTGTGTAGCTCACCCTGCATCTCAAAAACCTGTGACCCTCATCTGTGCTGCAGCCAGAGAGAGCCCCCCCGGGCTGAAACGAATGGCTACGTGGAGAAAAGTGAAAGCCCCTGTTCTGCACAGCACAAAGACAATGGTTCAAGGAAAAGTGACGTTGAAATCCTTATGGAGGACCCGGTGGCAGAGGAGGGTGTGAAAAATGGTGACGTGTCCGATGACAAATCACAGTCGGGTAGTACACGATTTTAGGACATTTGCTCTACTCTGTGTCCTGTTCTCATGGAGCAAACATATCCTGGCTGGGAAGGGGGATATTGATGGTTGTAGCTGAAGCTGGTGTGGCAAAAAGATTTCTGTGCTTTAGCTGTACACCAAAACACACCTAAAACCCCCTTGTACCTGAAATAAGGATTAAGGTTTCCACCAAGGCTGTTGCATTCATGTGATTTCTGTGATGCAGCCTTGCCCAGTTCCTTACCAAACTAGGGCTGAATTCCTACTGTTAGAGTGGATGGGCTGTATGGCTCTCTGTCTGCACTGATGTGTGCAGTCCATGGCCAGTAGCACTGGGAAAGAACCTCGGCCTTTCCTGCTAGAGTGAGCTGTTTCTTGAAAGCCCTGTGGCCAGTTAATGATTGTACTGGGCTGAAGTACTGTATATTTATAAAGGACTTCAGTAGAGATGCTTTACTGATCCTTAAACCCCATTTTTGCATGGACAGTTCATTTTTAACAGTAACAATTCTGGCCAGTGGAGTTTGTGAATGAATTTAAGAGTGTCTAAGGGGAAGCACTCAGGAATTTTGACTTGTGTTATTTTCTCGATTGACTCATGTATTTAGGGACAGAGCAGAAGGTGGTCTTGCTTCTCTACAAGTAATACTGGAGTCCCAGCCTAATTACAGATGAGTGTGCTAAGGAATAGACTGCTTGTCATGAAAGCAAATAAGTACCTACTAACGTTTTCTGTACTGATTCTAACAAATGGAAATGCAGGCAGTCATCCAATTAACTTTTATCTTTTCCACTGTAGTGATTGTACAACTCAGTCTTTTAAAATTCTTATTGTCATTCTCCTGACAACCCAAGTTCCAAGAGCCATGGTCTGATTTTATCATTGTGCAGAATGATTGCATTATCTTTAACACTGAGTCTGTCATTATTCATGCTGAATAAATAAGCTAATGTGTTTATTATGAACAGTTGAAATTCTGCAACTCTATTATTAAGGCATAATTTATTATTGTATTAATTAAAGAAGCACCTTTAAAGTCTTGTATGCAGTATTATCACTTAGAGGGAGCTTTAAAAAAATTAAACCAGGAAATTTTCCTGGTTTAGTCTCAATTATTTCTTGTTGGCTGGTTTTAAAGGTCTTGATGCCTTGAACCCTACCCTCTGCCTGGGCCCTCCTTCCCCTGCCCAAAGGTGTATCTCAAAGTGTATTTAGTGAAGCAGTTCACTATCTTTTTGCTGCTTGCTCTTTCTGAAGGTATGCAAGGGTGCTCTAAGGAAAATAAGGTGATGTGCCCTGTCACCAGTGCTGGATTTCAGCCAGGTGTGTTCCACGGGTTTATGGGAAGAGAAACCCACTACTCAATCCACACTGAGTCTAGTGCTTGGTCTCCCTGGCTATGCAGATTGGATCCAGAAGATTCTGGCAAAAACAGCCTTTCAGTGGTCTGTGTGGGCTGGACAGGCTATTTTATCTGCAGGCTATTTATTCATAAGGGACACCTTTGTAAAATAGTGGTGTCTTTACCTCAGTGACACCTTAACAGAAAGGGCAAATTGATTTCCAGCCTGGGCTGGGAAAATATCAGGACCTCCTTGTAAGGATGGCTTAAAAGCAGCCAACTCCTTATTAATAAAGATGATTGCAATAATTCAAAGTATATTAAAACACTCAGCAGGATATTTTACTGCTTTGAATGTAGTATTTACTGAAGCAGTGATTTCAGTCTAAATGGAACATTTCTAGAATCATAATTACCCCTTTTAAACAGATTTTTGGATGAATTAAGATATTTTATACCATTTCATTGTGAGTTTGTATCATATAAATTAACCTATTTGTTAATATAACTAAGAGCTTGATCCTCCAGCCACTTTGATTCCACTGGCAGCAGCAGGATCTTGCTTGGCAGTTATTGCATGAGTTGATGTAAATCAGGAAACATTGTAAGAATTGCTCTGTCTTTTAAAAGCATGTGCCATGAAGTAAGACAGCCCTTTATTCTGGTTTTTTTTTTTCCCTTCTTTATTTTCTTCTACGATGATGCTTAGATGTAAATAACAAATACATTTATTGTGTTTTTTGAGAACTGGAATAGAAATCTCCCAAAATAACAAAAAAGTTCTCTATGGGAGAACTTTCTTCCCAGATATCCTCTAAAACAAGCACCCTTTCATAATTATGCATAATTATTTGTATCTTAAATCAGGTAGCTTTATATATATATATACACACACACGTTTTATTGAATGGTTGAAAGCAGGAATGGCAGTATTTACTCTGGAATTAAAGAAAACTAGTATGTGTGATGTTGGGGCATTCATCAAAATGGACAATTTTTATTCTTCCAGTGTTAAAACCATGGCTATGTATTTTTTAAACTTTTAAAAGTGTTGTAACCTGAAAATACAATGAAATAACATTCTTAAACTTTCTCTTGTCTGGTTGAATGTACTGTAACTGCTGCCTGTAAATAAATGGGAAAATACCAGGGATTATAGAAATCTTCATACCTCTAAAACAAACAGATTTAAAATTTGCTTTATTACTTAGCAAGCAAAACCAACAGAGTTATGTTATTTATGAGATAAACTTTGGGGTTTTTTTGTATTGGGACTTTCAGGGTACTCCACTAAGATTTCTGACCAGCATCTTTGCCTTCCTTTGAGTAACAAAATATTTTTCTCCTGTACTGTGTGTCCCATCTCTGCTTCTGTGGAAGACTTCATTCCAGTCTGTGTGTATTTTGTATTGGTCTATTTCCCTTCAGTTCTTGACATAAGTCTTCTAATTCTGTTGAAGCAGGCTTCCTTCATTTTGCGATACAGTATATTTCAATGTTAGCCCTTATCTATGGGTGCTTGCTCTAAATTCAGTTTTGTAGTCTACTGCACTGTTATAAAAGCTCTGTTCTGGCCTCTTTAGCTGAATTACTTTGTTTCCCTCTCTGACAAATGCAGGTTGATTGTGCTGCTTTGTCTTCTTCAAGCACTGCCTTATGATTGTCTCTTTTGGTTTTTGGGTTCTCTGGCAATGAATGTCCATTGCTGCTGGTGGCAAAGGAAATCTTAAATTGGGAGTGACTTTCATCTGGTTGTCCATCTCCTGTGGATGTGATCCATAGCCAGTCATACATGTGACCTAGTAGGATGATGAGGAAACCTTTGCTAAGCTTGCCAGATCATTTTGCAGTAAAAGTGAAACCTGGAATAAGTTAACATGACACTGAAAGCAAAAGCAATTTACTGGGCTTCATCAGTCGCGTCCCTTTTCTTAAAGGCAATCAATAATTTGTCACCTTTTCATAGGTGCCAAAAGTGCTAATTTGACTTCTAATAGTTTTCTTCTTCTGAAACCCTCTACGTGTTGCCTTTATTCTTCATTATAAAGAAAACTGCTACTATTTTCAGGAATATTGCCTTTGTTTTGCCAGTTTTCAGTTGACTTCCTTTTCTTTGTCTTCCTTACAATACTTACCTTGACTCATAGTGCAAGTGTGTTTTTTCCTTCCTAATGTTTTTTTCTTGTCTCTTCAATAAAAGCAGGATGGTTTTGATAGCCTGGTCATGGTGATCTACCAATAACACAGTTTAGAAATATCTTTATATGCACTGGTTTAATTTTTGCACTCCATTCTATTAAAATACACCCACTTTCTGGTTTTGCTAGGTGATACACCTTACCATTGCAAACCAGTCTTTGACCTTCTTTATTTTTTACTATTCTCTCTCTCTCCCATTCCTGATTATAATGCTTACTGTCCTGAATACTCCCTTTTATTCTGAACTTTGAAGGGAACATGCTGGCAACTGCATTTTTCCCAAAGTTCAGTACCCAAGTTCTGTGGAGGGCTTGATGTGAGCTGCTCTGAGGACTATTTTGTGTCCTGTGGTCTGTGTAGAAGTGTTATCTAAGTAGCCATCCTGAGATATGAACACATGTGTTTATGTATAATTAAATTCTTTATAAACACTCTACCTGAACCAGCTTCTTAAGAAAGGTGTATTTCTAAACCTGGGAAGATATAATGAAATCAGGAGGGTTCATTGGTTGTTCATTAACATCTTGGAGGAAAGCTTGGTAAAAGATAATTTAAAAGCCATGAACATTCCTGTAGGTTCTACTACTTACTCTGCTGTACAGTGGAAGCACCTTCTATGTTAAGTACTTTATTTGAACAGTGATACCTTGATGTGAGGATGTCATTGTATAAGATTGTTACATTTGTGGAGCTGTGTTGCTTAAAAGTTTCCTCCAGTTTTTCTGTTCCTTAAGTGATTTAATGTGCCAAAATGTAATTTACATGATTGCTGAATCTCACTGTGGTTTTATTAATCATTAGTGAGAAATGACTTAAGGTTTTATGTACAGCTATATTTTTATCAAAATGACGTTTGAATGTCTTGTAAATAAAGTGTATTTTTAAATAAAACTTGGTTCTGAGCTTGATGTATGTAAGCAATAGGGAGCTTGTGTCTCTGGATAATTTTAAGACTTTTGTATGAGTGAAATTTGTTCTCATCCCATGAAACAGTTAATGTTGCAAATCTTGTATGTATTTAGAAGAAAAGGGGATCAACACTCAAAAGCTTTTCTTCTGCAAGCAGCCTTGCATTTTGCCACATGAAGGAAGTTGAACGCGTATATTGTCATTCTCACTCCTGGGTTTCGTGACCTGAATGTACATGCTAGAAGTGTAATGAGGTCTAACACTACACATTTAGATACTGGTTTTTGAGCAGCAATCCTGGAGGTACCCTCATATGTTTCTCTCTTAGCATCAGTATCAGGTATCTGCCACATGGTCCCTACCCTGTCATGTCCAATTCTCCAGTTTTTCATGTCTCTAACTATTTAGTTAACAATAATCAATAAGGAGGCAGTGGTCATTGTGCTTGGCTTTTGGTTTTATTTTGCTTTCAGTCTATCTGAGTGGCAGATGCTATGTAAATGCTCCATAAGAAATTCAGTTAATGTTTGGCCAATATATTGCCTGTGCTTTTGTGTGTGGTTGGTGTTACTCAGCTTTTAGATGATGGACAACTCATCTGTAGTGATTTGGAAGACAGAACTGAAAAAATTTTAAAGCAATTCCTGACAAAATTAAAACTATACATAGGTTCATAGAATGTTAAGGGGTTGGAATGGACCTTAAGTGTTACTTAGTCCTGCCCCTCCTGCCATGTGCAGGGATGCCTGTCACTACGGCAGGTTGCTCAAGGCCTTACCTAATCTGATCTTGAACTCCAGGGTTGGGGCATCCACAAACTGCCTGGGCAACAAGTTCTAGTGTCTAATCACCCTCACTGTAAAGAATTTCTTCCCAGTAACTAACCTAAGTTTCCCCTCTTTCAATTTGTACCCATTAGTCCTTGTCCTATCACTGCAGTTCCTGAGGAGGAGTGTCTGTCTCTGGCTTCCCTGCAGCCCCACTTCAGATACTCAAAGGCTGCTATGAGATCTCTCCACAACCTTCTCTTCTCCATAATGAACAGCCCCAACATTCTCTGCCTGTCTTCCTAGGCAAGGTGGTCCAGTCCTCTTATAAACTTTGTGGCTTCCTTGGAGTTGCTCCAACAGCTCCATGTCTTTCTTCTGTTGGGGTCACCAAATCTGGATGCAGCACTGCAGATGGGGTCTCACCAGAGCAGAGTAGAGGGAGAGAATCACCCCTTTTGACCTGCTGACCATGCTGCTTTGGATTCAGCCCAGCATAGCTTTTGCTTTCTGGAATGCAAACACACATTGCCACCTCTTGTTGAATTTTTCATCCATCACCTCCAAGTCATTCTCTACAAGGCTGCTCTCAACCACTGCTGTGCCCAGCCTGTAGGTGTGTCTGGGATTGCCATGACCCAGGTGTAGGACCTTGTGTAGGAACAGTTTCCCTGCTGCACAGACTGACATAAGGCACTTCAAATTCCAAAACTTCTCTACACAGAGCCCTGTATTTTGTATCTCGGTTGTTTTGGAGCAGAAGGTGTGTTTCCACCTTAGAGGGCTGCTACTGTTTTGGTACTTTTGTACTCTCTAAGAAGCCACAGAAACAGGATGAGTTTGAGCTGGATGTGGTAGATAGTGTTTTTAAAAACAGCTTCTAAAAAAAAGTCCACAATCTGTATAGCTTCTTATGCATTCAATATTAATTTATGCAAAATGTTTATGCATTTGAGTAATAATATATACTTGCAATTACAGTTTGTTGTTTTTTCCAAATGTGTGGTTTTCAACCCACACTTTTCTGCATGGACATTTTAGGTGGCTGCTATGGATTCTCCACAAATGAGTGAATGTCTATCTGCAGAGGGAAAGTGCTTTCTGATCTGGTGGAAATTTGTTCTGACCCAAGACTGTAGTAAGAAGTGAGAAAATAGCAGTGATCACTAATGGGGGATGAAGGGTCAGTTAAATTCCCTGGAAAATTTAGAATATATTTTGGGAACAGTTAGTGAATCTTCCAGTTAGGATAAGGTGGATGTTCAGTAAAACAGAGTAGGAAATGTGCAATGAAATGCCAACAGAAGTTAATGAGCTATTCATCAGGGATGACTAAGCCTCTACCTCTTCAAAAACGCAAGCTTTGCCCTATGATTCAAATATGGAATTTATTGTTGAGTCCTAGCCGTATTTTACAGGCAGAGAGTTATTTTGCTATAAAATGGTAGCTGGAAAAGCATAATTGCAATGCATACTGTCACGTCTCTAGAGGGCCACTGGAGGTTTGTCATTGAACTTGTCTCTGCTGAAGCGACATTGGCTGTCTGATGAAAGAAGCACATATCTTGGTCCATAGAGATAGCAGGCATTTGAACAATGAGTTGTTATCAACTACTTGTATATTAGTCAATTAACTGTACTTGGGGACATTCCCAGGCACAGAGAGCAGCCGGCACTAAAAAGCTTGTATCTATGCTAGGGAGATACTCTGGGAGAGGGTGGCTCTCTGCTGAGGGCAGCTCAGATTAAGTCCTTGACTCTGGAGAATGCCTGGGAATGGCTGTGAGAACAGTAATGGGAATGGGCTGTGAAATGCTTGAACACCTTTCCAACACAGACGATAATGGTTGTTCCCAGTTTTGGTTTAATTTACTAATATTGATGAAGGCCTTGGTCCCTGAGCCTCCATTCTGTTTTGCAAGGTAGCAGAACCTGCAAGTAGAAAAGGAGATGAGGCTGCTGGTGGTGTCTTGGGCTCTGGGGTGGAGGGGTTTCCTGTCTTTCCTCTGCATCAGTGCACAGGGCAAGCTGGGTGGGGAGAGGCTGCCCTGATCAGCAGTGCACTCAGCAGATAACGCTATCAGGCCAGCTACTTGCATGGCTCTGGAAAGAAAAGGTGCAAGGCAAGCGGCACATTCGATATGGTGCTGACCTTTGCTTTACTTCCTTGCAGTCCTAGTACATTCTTATTTTATTTCAGTGTTCACCCATGTTTAATAAAGCTCTGTGTCTGTTTAACCATAAATTGCTGACCACCCTGTGGTGAGGAGGTGGAAACAAAACAATGGTAAGAGGCTGCAGGGTACGTGTGGGGAAATAACCCAATGATGACTTTATATAAGTCATTGACATGACGCAGTAAGTCCACAGCCTAGAGTACAGAAAATTTTCCAAGTAAAGAATTGCACCATTCAAGAAGTAGAAAGCAACCCCATTTTTAATAAACACCTTAAAAATCAGTCTTGTAAAAAGTATCTGATGTGGATGAGCCGATCCCGCAAGCCATAAACCTGTAAAGGAAGTACAACAGGCAGTGGGGAATCAGCACAGTGAATGCCATAACATCTTACAGAGCAGTGTTCTCTTTAATTAGCTGTTTCTTTTTAGAGTTCTCATATGAAGTAGGGATGGTAGCCTTTCTGCATATCTCAGTTTCCTTTGCCCAAATTAGTCACAGAAAGTGGTTTTTTTATGGCTGGGCTCTAAGTGCCCAGTCATGTGCAGGGTCTATGCTGTGACAAAACACCTACCAGCAGCACAGTGCCTGCAGCTCTTTGTGCTGGTTGATTCACGCTTCAAACAATTGCCCCTCGAATGATTTTGGTGACATTGCCATCTGGGGAACACCCTTCTACTCATGAACATCTCTGGTGTGTAATTTCTAGGAGTGTAAGTGGGGGTTCAATGAGCCCTAAATTTTCTGGGTGTAGCTTGACAACTCATGAGAGGGGGAGAGAATCACAACCCCCCAGGGTCTTTGCATGGTGCTCAGAGGAGCTGCTCCCCAGCTCTCACTGAGGAGGAAGAAGCTTCTACCTCACAGCCCCACCAGCTCTGGGAGAGAAGACCTGTGGTGGAGCATATGCTCCACACATCTGTGCCTGTGCATCCCCCAAAACAAACTGGGGATGGGAAATGATCAGCTGTTGATGGGGAAGGATTTGCTGAGGCTTCCAGAGAGGGAGGAGTGGGAGCGTGGGGAGCCCCCTCAGTGGCCCCCACAAATCCTGTTCACAAATCCTTTCCAGCACAGTTTCTGGGGTCATCTAGAAGTGGGCAGTGGTGTAGGCCTCTTACTCCTGATACTTTTTATTTGAAGGGAAGTGGCTTACTCGAAAATATGTTGAGGTTTTTTACAGTTTTTCTTGATTCCCATTGTCTCCAGATGTAGTTTTTTCATTTGTTTGCAGTAGCTCCTCTTTGCATCTTCGCTTTATTATATGGAATATGAAATGTGATCTTAACCAGTCAGCTCCTTACACTCACAGTGACAGCAAGTCCATCTACCCCTAAAAGTAACATTGGCACAGCTTTTATGCTAATATGCTGGCACTGTGTTTGTGAAAAGAAAGAAAAAAGCAAAAGCAGAGATCCCATGGTATAGTTCTCCTAAGAGCTATGAAATTCCATGAATGATGAACTGGATTATGCTTCCTCCTGGTTGTAAGGCAGGGTATTGCTCCTCCAAGAAGGAAACTGATCTTTTTGGGTTAGTGGTTGAGCTATTCATGCAGGCTATTCCCAAAGCCCACCTTTGGCAGACTGAGCATCACCGTCCTTGTGCTTTTTTGCCAGCCTGAGAAGGAAGGGATTTGGCTCCTGATGCAGGAATACAGGGGCAAGCTATCTGCTGGTGGAAGCAAGCGGAAATGTGTTGCCTAGAAGGAAGTTCTGGCTATTTTCACCAGCTGAAAATCTGTCTCTGTGCTCTGCTCTTCTCCACGTGGCAGGGAACTGGGCTGCCAGCACAGCAAGGAGGGGTTACACAGCGCCTCAGCTGTCACCTTAAGGGGATGAAAATTTATTTTTCTGGCTACAATGGGGATCTCCAGGGACCACAGAGCAGCAAGGAAATCACCCCTTACTCCTGCAGGTTCCTGTATATGTATGTATATATTATTTCTGGCAGATGTCAAAGGCTTCTGCAAATTATTTTATATTCACAACCCCCAACTCACACTTACGTTAAGTTTCCTTCTGAAAGACTAACACTGTCTCTCCAAGCACTTTGTGTCCTGGCCAAAGAATAATTATGTGAGGCAGCAGCAACAGGAGGCCGAGGGGAACAAAGAGGAGCCTGGCTCACAGAGCTCTTTCAAAGCAGTTGTTCACTTGGCCAAATAGTTCGGCAGTGTGCCTGTGCCTTCTTTGAATCCAGCATCTCTGTCCAGCCCCATGCCCACGCTGCATGGGTCAGGGTGACCTTCTTTGTATGAGACACACACAGCAAAAATAATTCTGGGCAACTGTGGCTTCAGGACAAGGATCCATAAGGAAGAGATGTATGGAGTGTCTCATAGGGTTGAGGTTGTTTCCACAGCAACTGCCAGCAGCAGTGGGTCTGAAGAAGTGGAGAAATGTCTCATATTTAGGGCACATTCACATACATGCATGTATTTATTTTTGCATGCACACAGATGTGCATGCACACACACACGATACTGACTATATATGGCCATATTTACTACCATGTCTCAGCAAATGCAAGTTCTTACTTTAGTCACAGTGCTATGAAATATGGGGTATCCCTGATATCTTCTTTCTGGTGTCTCCTTCATGCTTATCATTTTGAAATTGGATGAATTCAGTATGTCAGGATTTCATAGTGCCCTTTGTGTCTGCCTGGCAGAAACCCTAGCATCAGGGTTTTGTGTGTATTTGGTATATTTTCTGTACCATTATTGAATACTGCCATGTGGATCCCAGCTGTGTGAGGTGTCTTTCTGCTAGGCACTGAAGCTGTGTCAAGGGCAGAGGCATAATAAGTGGGCTTTCATTGTCCTGGGATTCACACTGATTTTCCCTGCTGTGGTTGATCTGTGTAGAGAGGACCACAAAGGTGGTATTTAAAAATTGGCAAGACGTGCACAGGGAGAAAAGAAGAGGGCATAGATAGACAAATAGAGACAGTCCCCTTGGAAAAGTCCTCCTACTGCTTTGTTCAGTGCTACTTACTATTATAGTATGTTTTTTTGGCTAGCAACAGCCACAATCTGACTGGCTCTTATCGCCTCTCCACAAGCATGCTGGGCCCTGCTCCACCCTGCCTCTATCTGGGCACTCCAAACTTTGGCCCTTCCAATCCCTCTGATTATTTTCCTTCTGCTTGCTCTTCTCAGATGCTTTCTCCCTTGTCATTCAGGGGCCCCCTAATCTCCTTTCTTCCTTGCTCATCTGTTCAGGGCTGCCAATCTCTCCCTCTCCAGCATGCTGTTGGCCAATTTGCACTTGCTGTTTTTCTGCTTGGAGACCTTCTTAACATGGTCCTGCAAAAAATCTAAAAGGGAGTAATTCAAAGTGACCAGGTCTAGGGCTTGATTGAAAGTGCAGCCAGCTTGAAAACGAACTTGCCCTTTACAGAACTGCTGCTCAATTATTTATCTAGATGAGGATATTGAATATACATTGCTAGCCAATTTTCTCTTTTTTATTGAAAACTGCCCAGAGGTTAGAAAGTTGAAGATGTGAAAACTCAGCTTAGTTACTGTGGCTAAGTTGAAGTGTTTTTTAACACTACTACCAGCACCCTAACACAAAAAGAAAAGGCTGTGGTGACTTTTTTCAAGCAATTTGGAGAAGAGCATCGATACAAAGATACTCTGCAATACTCCTGAGGGTTCACAAGTATTTTCTTAAGGAAATATTTGTGAACCCTCAAAGATTTTGTGGGAAACCATGTAAAATAAGGAGTCTGGGAAGAGTTTGACTTGACTGTTTTCCACAGTCCTTCTTCAGGGTCATACAGTGACTCCAAGACAAAGCTCCCTCCAGCTGCTGAGTGTTTGCCCTGTGGCAAACACCATAGATAACCTCAAGATCATCCTTGAGGTCCTGCTCATCCACAGCACTGACAAAATATCTGGTTTTTGTCTTATTTGGGACCAGGCTGGCTAGAGTGCAGCCAGGCAGGTCTGCCATGAGGCAGACCTGTGCTCAGCCCATTCCTGTCTTTGCCACTCTGGTCCAGCTGCTCCCAACAGAAGTGCTCAGAAAAACCTAGAGCATCTTCTGAGGCATGATTTTTCTCAAGACACTGGGAGCATTTTAGAGCACTTGAGGTGAGCACAATATCAAGAAGAATGCACTCGCATGTGTCTCTTTTTCTTGATTTATTGTTTGGAGCAGGGAAGAAAAGAGAATGTTTTGGGTTCAGTGACAATAGAAGTTTATATGTGCTCTTTACTCAGCACTATTTGCTTTAGCATAAACCTCTCGACCCCTGAGGAGCTGGCACTGTCATGATAACAAGCAGACATTATGAGTTAATGCCTATAATAACCTATCATACGGTAAAAAATTTCCAGGGTTTACAGCTTTGAACCTGTTATCCTATACTGGATTAATACAACTGTATTTACAATGTGATTACAAGGGCACTTCTCTTTAGATAAGCAACTTTTCTTGTATCAATGATTAAACAATTCTGACTAATTTGACTGCTGTAACATATTTAAAGAAAATAAATCGAACAGATCTTGAGCAAAGATTCCAGACAATTAACCTTTCAATCTGATTAATTAAAAATGAAGTTCAGCTGATTTGAAGGATTGATGATTCCACCTTCACTGAGATCATGGGCACTATGGGACTGAACCTCATGAACTTCCACTATAGCACCCATCACAGTTGTTTGTTTTTCCTGGCTGAACCAATGGCTCTGCCCTCTCAATTACTTTCTTTTTGATCCCCCCTCTCCTTTGGGTTTTCAGTGATAAGACTATGTTAATAACGCTAAATTTTGTTTGTCCAGCTGGGCATTGTAAAGGAACCCTCTGAAGTCTTGTTTGATCACCTACTAAGTGGTAAATGCTTAGAAATGTTAATCTATGTAGAAATATATTGAAGTTATTGCTCTAAATATTACTAATTGTTCTTTTATTAGGAGAGCACCTGAGAATGAAGGTCAGATCCCTGTTTTGCCAGATGAACTAGAAACATAAAATGGATGGTGCTTCTGAGCCTGAAGAGTTTAAAATGTAGACCAAATTCTCCAACTTCTGTTTTATTTGATAATTTTTTGATGTGAGTTTTGCTTTTTAGTGGTGTTTGATATGGTTAACCAAGCTAGCTATGATGAAAGGGGGTGTCAAGAGCATGCATTACTGTTGTTTCTTGGTTGCTTTGTCTTGACTTCAGATTTTGTGATGCTGAGTCCAGTTACAAGTTAGTACATAAGGATTTATAAATGATTAGATGTAGATCTATTTATAGATGAATAGATGTAGATCTATTTTAATCATCAGACTCATTCATTTCAGTGGTTCTAAATATAGCTTAGGCTTAATAAAGAGGCTAAGAAATTAATGAGTCTACAGCTCTGAAGGAATGTTCAGACTGGCTCCCAGTCCTGGTGCCTGCATCAAGATTTTGCTTCATCTGTGGATTCAGAAAGGAAGTTATTTGGTCCGTGGTCACAGGCCTGTGGCAGTCAAGGGCCAATATACTTTTGGAGCTCTTAGGCTGGCAATATAATTTGATTAATGCTTTCCAAGAAATAGTTCATGAAGTCCTACATGAAAAGTAATGACCTTTACTTTTATGGAAATCGTGCTGAACTGAAGTTGTATGGGAGCTGAGGTCTCTACTATCTGGAATTTTATTATCTGCCTGAAGAAGTTCCTTTGTTTCTTACCTACTTATCACACCAGAAATCTCCCTTCTGTAAGCTGTATACAGAACAACTTAAGCACTTATTTTAACTATGAAGATCTCTTAGTGAGCAAGTAATTAGCTACTCAGCCTGGTTTTTGAAAGCATGCATCACTTCTATTACATTGCCCAGGGATTAGAAGCTGTTCAGTAGTAAGAAAACCATAGATTTACATGGTAATTCCCTGGCATGTCTTGCATGATTGTTAAAAAGCACCACTCTGATGAGCTGCCCTCCCCTACAGCTGCAGTCTGACACTTGCATCTCAGAATGGAATAAGGTAACTTAATGTAAACGGAATCACACTTTAGTTTTCGTTCAACAGGAAAAATCCAAACGAGCGAATTGCTGTTATCTCAGTGAAGACTTTGGCTGCGCATGCATTTGTCTGGGGCTGATGCAACTAAGCAGGGTTCAGTTCAGTGCTTGCTTGAGAGACATTAAAAGTGGCCTGCTCAGACTTTGGGTTTAGTTTTGAGGAGTGGAGGGTGACTGCTATCTCCTCTCCCCATCTATGCCCAAAATCCCTCAGGGGAACGTGAGATGTCAGTAAAACAGAGAAATCATATGGGAATTCATACAAAATGGTGGGAAGAAAGAGGGCTGAGTCAGACTTCACCTTTAGACTTGAAGATCAGCATAATCTCCAGACCCTGGCTCTAAGTGTTGCTCTTTATACCTTGGCATAAGCCAGAGATGCAAGCCTGATAAATATTGCACTGACTTAAATCTTTCACTTGCTCTGGCTTCTTATTGATGTTGCAAATGGAATTTATCCTGGTTCATGCTGGAATAAATCAAGGTAGGGTCTGTGCCATGGTATCTGGAATTCTCAGAAACAGGTCAAGTCTGAAGTGCAGTAAATTTAAAATCCTAATGAGCTTACTAGGAACTGGATCATGGTCAAAGTTAAAGCTTTTGATGACACGTGGAATTTTGGTATCAACAAATGGTTCATTCTTGAGTCAGTAATAATTTGTAGTAATGATTCATAGAAGAGACAGAAAGCAGTGGTCAAAGGTGAGACGAATCATGCTGGCAGTAAAGCTCCATTTTGCTACTGATTCATGCCTTCCTAAGCTGGAAGAAAGCTCCTTTACAGAAAATCTATGAGAGTGGCTTCAGGAAATCTACAATTTTTAAACTACCTATGTTTTGCAAACAAAAGCATCCCGCGCTTGTTTAAAACCAGCATTTTCTCTCCTCGTAACCACTCTTTGGTTCTCTACTCTTCTACACAACTGCACACTGAGTGAGACTGGCAATGCTGCACTGTTGATACCACTGCTGTTCCTCCAGCACTGCCAGGAGGAGCTGCAGCGTGGAGTACGTGGTGAGGTACCTGGAACTGTGCTAGCTGCTGTCCCTCTGCCAGGACGGGCATGGCCTCAGAGTATTTCCTCCTTGCTCTTCATTTTCATCTCCTTTTTCGAGCTGCTAAACTTGTCACCTGTGTCACATTGCCATCTGCAGTACTTCAACTACACAGGTCTTTGCTAACAGTGGTTGAATTCAGCCTGTCGAAAATCCAAGTTCATTTAGGTCCCTACAAGGAGTCACACATTGTGGTCTCAGGGACCGGGAGGCAGCTTTATGATTTTTTCGGATGTGGGAGTGACCTCTTGCTGGACTCCTGACTCATCCTTTCATTTAAGTCAATATTTCAGGGGATACATTTGTTCAATTTGTTCAGGTTAATGCATGCTAAGATGCCTTCCCAAAACAGCAGCATTTAAATGTGCTCAGTTCAAATAATCCCAAAATAATAAACCTAAATGTTTCAAGATGTTGTTAGACAAAAGCAGATGAAAGAGCCTAGGGGAGGAGACTGGTGCTGGCTGTCTTAGGGTGACTGGTACATTGTGTCATAGTATTCCTCATACAAGGAATTTGTAATGAATAAACCAGTGAGGGCCATCCTTCCAGTGAAGTATGAAGCAAGGCTTAAAGAAGTATGTCAGGGAAGATCTCCAAACAGTACTGATCTTCACTTCCCTTTCCTCCAAAACATGATTTTAAAATCTTGTTAGTGAAATTTCTGCTGCAGAAAAAAATGTCCTTTAAGATGTTCATTTGCAGCATTATAAACAGTACCAAGCAAGCAGAAGCCTACAAGATTACTTAATAAGGTATTTTATAAACCATTTTAGTTATTAGTGGGCAATGTGGAAAACAGGTGATGTTAAAATAGTACTTATTGAAATGAAACTAGTGCTGCAAGTACCTGAGATGAACACAACAAATTTCAGGTCTGAAAATCATAATAAACTGATCAGTTAAGGTGGTCTTTCTTATATTAGATGTCTGTCTCAGAGAGGATTGCCTGAAAGAGCACATTTCCTCTTTGCTGTAGGGAACAGGGTCTTTTCAGATATCTGCCCATTTACCACTAAACTCTGGTAAGTGTGGAGTTAAAGCATTTTCAAGATACCTTTCTGCATGATGGGATTAAAATCTGGGAGATGTAAATAGTCCTAGGAAGGCTATTTTATATTTGCTTGCTGCATTCTAATGATCACTAATGATCAACAGACTAATGGGACATAATGATGATGGAGTTAAGATCAATGTACAGGGAAGACTGGAAAAACAAGCTTCCAGAGAAAGTTAGAGTTTTTACACAATAAAAGCTGTTAAATATTCCCAGTCATAGAATCATGGAACATCTTGGGTTGGAAGGGACCCACAGGGATCATCCAACATCTGGCCCCACACAGAAAAGTCCCTGCTAATATCCAAACACTCCTTGAACTCTGTCAGGGTTGCTGCTGTGACCCCTTCCCTGGGGAGCCTGCTCCAGTGCCCAAACAGCCTCTGGGTAAATAACCTTTTTTTAATATGCAACCCAAACCTCCCCTGACACAACTTCAGTCCATTCCCTCAGGTCCTGTCATTGGTCACCACAGAGAAGAGAGCAGTGCCTGTCTCTCTCTAAAGTAAAGATGTTAGTATTAGAAAGCAGAATAGAGTAGAAAAAAATATTTAAAAGTCTGGGAATTATTTAAGGAAGAGGCATAAGAATATTAGCTAAAGGCGATCTCATTTTCTTTTATCTGAAACCCTTCCTCCAAAAACTTTTGGACATTCTTTTTCTGAACATTCCTCTGCTTTTGGGCTGCCTACCTCTGAGCTGGGAGAAAACTTGGCTGTTCCAAAGGCCAAACACAATTATAAGTCAGAAAATAAACCAGACAACCCCCTCCACCCCATACCCAGTTCATTTAATTATGGGTACATCAAATATCTTTTATTGCAGCGTGTTGAATTTAATTTTTAGCCATTTCTTCCCTGATATGCATAACAGTCCTTGTTTCTTTTCTGCTCTAGGAAACAGCAGATTATTTATCACTGTTGCATGCAGGCACAAAGGTAGCAATGCCTGTGACACAGGTATCCACATTATAACATTTGAGACATTTCTAATAACAGGAAGTGATGTGGAAACTAGAGAATTTTACCCAGGATTATTAACAGTTTGAACCCAATAACTCTCATAACTGTAATACGCAAGAATTTTTCATTGCACCTTCTCCTCTACAATGGACATATCTGATTTTCTTTATACGTTATTGAAGTATCATTGGCCAGTCATAAAATATGACCTCTTTTCCCTGCAAGGAGTGGAATGTCCTGGACACAAGTTACATGCATCTTCTGATTCCAGGATAAACCAATGCTTCTGAGTTTTCCCTGGAGACTCTTATTTCAACCACTGCAGGACCATTCTCTATGTTAAATTTATCTAGCACAGCATCAGGGCCAATCTGAAGTGGAAGTGATTTCCCTTGCAAAAAGCATTCCTTACTTGAGTAGATAAATGCTGAGAAAGGATGGAAAATTACTTTGCTGTAGCCAGGAGATGTGGTGTAGGGATTTGCAACTAGAAGTCAATTCTGCAGAGCCTTTCTAAAAAAAAAGCAAACAAAAAAAGAAGTTACTCTTTGCTGAAGAAGACCAATAAAACAGAGACAGAATGAGACATTTTCTACCAAACAGCAAGATATCACGACAAACCCTCTGCCTACACAGCAGTTCCATTTAGATCCATGACACAGATCCTGGAGCCCATTTGTGCAAGCTATTGGAGCAATCTGGTGGCACTGAGTTTGCTGCTCTGCTATCAGCCTTTCCTGCTGGCCATTGGGTTCACCTTATGATTTGAGTTCACTTATGAGGTTGTTAACAGCCCTTTAAGAATTTGCTCTTTGTATGTAAAGATGGATTGTATACCCTGAACTCTCCTAATCTCTGGATGCTATAAATGGTTGTACGCCCTTGACACGCACAGCTTTTTGTAAACAAGGCCCATTCAGTGCTCACTTTGAGTGAAGGCACCAACCTCTGGGCTATCTCTGTCCACAGGCTCATTTTGTCTTCCTAGGCCAGAGATCACTTCTGGGGCACTGACAACATCCATGTGACCCACTCCTGCCTCCTGTTTGTGTCATTCCTCAGTGCCCTGAATGAGATCAACCTCTCCCTGTATGGAGAAACAAGAAATCATTTGCTCCTGGGCCAATACCAGTTCTTACAACTGGTCTTTTTGTCTGATTTTAGAGTTGTGTTTCACCAAAGCTTCTGAGCACAGCTCCTGAAAAATCAGTAACAATAGCAAAGTTGTTAGTAGATGTTTTAGAGTGCCTGGTATTCCTCACCTTGCAGAGCAAACCTATTTTTGGTTTTTAACTGCCTCCTATTTCTTTCTGTTCTTGTGTCCCTTTCATTGATCGAATTTTTAGAAGTTTTTTGTTGTTGTTTTAAGACTATACATGCTTTGCTAGCACCTTGAGGTACTGCATGCTTGGGTATGTTATGAGCACTGCAAGGCTGGACAGTCACAGTAAAAGAGGAAGGATCCCTTTGCCTCCAGGATATGTAGATGTGGCTCTTAGGGACAAGATTTAGTGGTAGACCAGGCAGTGTTAGGTTTACAGCTGAACTTGATGATCTTAAAGGTCTTTTCCAAGCTGAATGACTCTGTAATTCTGTGATGTGCTTACTTCAACTTTTACGCTTGGTTTTGTGCTCCACCAGGAGCATTCAAAACCTCTTTTCTCCCAAATGAAAGCTGAAATAACCCATGAGTTTATTAGGTGGGCAACTTAATAGTTCTCTGCAACAAGAGGAGACTTGCCATGATTTCGTGCCTGCTGCTGGCACTGACGTTTGTACAAGCAGGGCTGTGAACTCCAAGGGCACAGTGCTGCCTGCACCCAGAGGTGGACAGGATCCTTAAAGGCACTTTAATCTCCAGACAGCAAAAGCTTTATCCCACTGTGGGACTCTGAGACTAATTTTTGCATTATACACTTCTTGAAGAAGACTGGGAATTTTACAAGATGAAGAGCTACTGCCTGTTCAGTGAGTTTTCATTCAAGCCTTCCATTTATTTCAGTGGACTGTAGATATATTTCTTTATCCCACTTCATTTAACTGTGCTCCAATGCCAGCTTGTACCAATCTTTAAGGTTAATTTCAATTGCAGATGTAAAATACCTTGATGGACTCGGTTGAATAATTTCCTCTCATAAACCAGGCAATAAATACACATCAGGTAACTGAGCTGTTGCTGAACCATAACTACCCCTCAACAGCACAAAGGCACACGGGGCCTCCAGCGTCGTGGTTTGAATGACAGGGATGCGGATGCTGATGAAGAGGTTTGCCTTCTGTGCCTCTCAGCCCTATGGTAATGATCCCTCTAGTGGGCACTTGGAAAATAAACTGGTGGTGCTGCTTGGCAGCACGGGAAGCCTAAGAAGGAAAGAATGAAGAAGTTGCCCAATGTTAAGGAAAAAACCCCAAACCCAAACAATGAAAGTGATGGCTGTATTTTCCTAAACTTTATCACTGAAATAAGATTTTAAGGTAGTTGTTATGAGAAGTGGCAAACATCACCAAAATGCTCATTCAGTGACTCCAGCAAAACTCTTTAAAACAGTTTTATTTAATTTTTTAAAATCAAAATAATGAGACTAGTTTTTTTAATGTGTTATCATCTCCTTAGGAGAGAAAAAGAATAAACTGTTTATAAAGTACTTTCTGAATGACTTGGGGGGGGGGGGGGGTGGGCAGAAATTGTGATTTCTTCCTTAAGGTGAAAGCATAAAGTCCTTTTATGGAAACAGCTTTTTAATTTTTCAAGAGATTTCAAAAATACTTCCAAGAGATTCAAACAATTTCCAGCCAGGAAAAAAAGCCAGTATTTGTGCTCTGATTGCAGGCACTACCTGCTCTGGTCTGCATCATGTGCTTCTTGTTATTGCCATTATTCATAGCACCTCTTAAGAGCAGGACATAAAACATCGAGCTTGCTGGCTCCCTTAACAGAGTTGTGCTCTGCCCAAGCATGGAATTTGTGACATGCCTGGACAGTGTCTGATGGAGGTATCAGGCATCTGTTAACTGTAGTTGCCTTGAAGAAATAATTTGTAGTGAACATTTTCTTGTTGCTGTTACTGTGACAAACCTTTGCAGGGCAGCCAGTGGCAGCAGCGAGCTCCTCCCTGTATGACCTGGTGTTGTATCACTCCATGCTTTTCTGAAGGATCAACAGTGGAACTCGGTGTTCCACTCCAAGTGCTCTCTTATGTAAGGATAAATCTGACAGCTTTTGGATAAACATCTGGGTGACCCTAATGCCACTGCTGGATCACAGCTCCTGTTGCAGCCCCTTGCTTGGCTCACTGGAAGAAGACATGGCTGTAGACAGGAGCTATGATACCAAAATCTGGTTCCTTTTGGGTTTGTCCTCTATCTCCTTTCAACATCTCCTATGTCTAACTCCAGTACTTCCCTTCTCTGGTCCTCCATCCCACAGCTGCTCTGGGCCCCCCATTTGCTGGGCAAACAATGGAGCCTGCTCTGTCAGGTGAGCCACAAAACCCACGCTTTTCCTGACCTGGTGCAAACTCCTGCCTCAACCCAGCTGGGTGCCTGGCCAAGGGCAGACGTCTTGAGCTGTTCTTGTCTGAGCCACATCACTAACAGCTCTTTTCAAGTGATAATTTAAAATGTTTTAATTTTCAAATATTTCTGCTTTCAGATTTGAGATGTGAGAAGGAGGTGTTTGTGCACCAGTCAGGCAGCCAGTGGCAATTTCATTCCCCTGTGTGTGCTGATAAGTTGCGCCACTCATGAATCACGCTCGTCCATGCTGCTGCTCCTTGAAGTTTTGGTAGAAGAGATCCATTCTTGTAACTACATTGAAGTTTCCATGTGTAATCCAAAAAAGCTTCTGTACTCCAGTTCGTGTGCTCTCTCATTGGAGGGTGTCTGCCTCATTTGGGGGCTTTCTTTTATATTCACAAAATATAAGTTGTCAATGAAAATTAATGCGTACTTGGGAGGCATAGAGATAGAAAAAGTAAAAATGAAAAAAGTAAAAATAAGCAAAAAAGAAAAACAGTACCTTGTCACCAGCCTGAGGCTGTATGGTGAGCTGATACCATTGCAGAGCCTTGAGTTTCCTGAAATTATAAAGCAGCATCAAAGAGAGAGGTCAGCATGATTTTAAGTAGGAGTGGAGCAGTTCTACCATTGTGGGTAGCATGAAGAATTCCACTCTTATGCATTGAATGCTTAAGAATAGAGATGTTTGAAGCTCTGACAACAGCTGCAAGTTCCTTTGATATCACATGCGAAGTTAATATCCATTTGGGTTAGAATCATGTCTGAGCTAAAGGAGTTTGGCATGTTTGTCATTATGGAGCCACTGAAATGTATGGAATCAACTCTTTGTGGGTATTAATCACAGAATAAATGTTTGGATCACTTATTTAAACTGCTATTGCCTTAAAAAAAAAAAAAAGTGTTTGTAGAAAAAGTACTTGTTTTGCAAAGAACTACAAACGTATTCCATCAAGTTCTGACTTCAACACACTGGTAAGAGTGCAGTTCCAGTGAGTGATGCTGTGAAAGTTCTCCACTCATCTTTGTATAAAGGATGCTTTTTTGAGAGTTGGGATTTTTCCTCTTCTAGTCTGTAGGTTTTTCCAAGGTGCAATGGAAACAAAGGGATTCTTATGACTGTTTTAACTGTACTTCATAGGAACCATTTTTGCAGACATTATGCTGAATTCAGCTTCTCATAGAAATCCTGTAGAGGACATTCCATGCCACAGAGAGCAAAGCAGTGTGAGTTCAGGTAGCAGTGTCTTATACACCAGCAGGATAACAGATGATCTCTTCCCTCCATTTCTGGCCAGGGGCATCTTGCAGTGATTCTTTCAAGTAGAGTATGGCTTGCAGGTAGAACATGTTGTTGCTTTTGTAGTGGTTCCTCTGTTGTGTGTGGAGACTTTACTGTTTTGCCGCATATTGTTGTTCTGTTAATAAAGCTGTAAGTTTAGCAGCAACTTTTTCACTAGAAGGAACTGGATCAGATTCTTACAGAATTCATTGGCCCAAGCTGGTTTTGTGTTTGGGACTCAAATTTGGGGAAATTAAAGCCTAATGTCCTGTCTTGAACAGATAAAATGCAAAGTTTGCAATGCATTGCCTTCTTATCTGAAGACTTGCAAAATTAATTTCTATACAATCTGTTTTTGCAAACTTCAGTGGCCTTCCAATACCTGAAGGGAGCCTGCAAGAAGGATGGAGAGAGATCATTTACAAGAGAATGTAGTGACAGGACAAGGGGGAATGGCTACAAACTAAAAGAGAATCATTGTAGATTAGATATCAGGAAAAAATGCTTTAGTGTGAGGGTGGTGAGGCACTGGAACAGCTTTCCAAGAGAAGTTGTGGATGCCCCACCCCTGGAAGTGTTCAAGACTAGGATGGATGGGGCTCTGAACAACCTAGACTAGTGAAGGTGTCCCTGCTCATGTCAGGAGTTGGAACAAGATGATCTTGAAAGTTCCTTCCAACCCAAAACATTATAGAATTAATGACCCTTATATGATATGCAGCCCTAAGTAATCAGCATTAGTATGTTAATTAATGTAATGACATGTTTGTGCTAAGAAATCAGTTATATGGGCTAATGATGCCCAAACTCTGTTCTTTGATTGTTTTCAGTTGCATGTAGTGAACATGACATGAAAGCAATTTATGCAATTATGTGGATGGTGTAAACGATCAGACCTGACAGACCATGGATTTCGGGGGAGTGCTGTTATATGCCTCAAATGTACTCTTAGCCAGGCAGTTGACTCCAATGACTCAAAGAACCCACAGACCACTTCAAAATACATCACCACAGGGTTTCCCTGTGGGTTAGAGTTTTTGTTGGTTTACTGTTTTTATTTTTTTTTAATTATAGGTATACCCTGGCAGAACTAGGGGTGCAATGTAACCTTGTAACTGGCAATCACAAAACTCTGCCCTGCTTTCTAAAATGTCAGCAATGTACTCATCACATGCTCTCAAGGTTGCCATAAAGTGGAGCTGATGTGGGGATTTTTGAAGCACTGGTGAAATTTTGGTTCCAAGTACAAAAATCAGCTTAGTTCCACACCTTATATATATATGAATTCTTGGTATATATTCTCATTGAGCAGGGGTATTGCTTTGCAGGGTTGAGGACGAAAAGCTGCAATGCGTTTCTGAGCATAGGTGACAATCCAGTCTTTGAAGGTTTCATTGCACTCAGATGACTGGAATATCAGAAGAGCCAGATTTGAAAATATCAGGCTCAAGACAGGGCAGTTTGGCATGTGGGTAGTAGCCATATGGGTATCTGGAAGAATTCCAAGGAACAGACTCCACTTGGGCTGTTAGCTGAGTAAGGCATGACTAACAAGATTTTTTAACAAAGCATTTTTAGAATCTGTTGAAACAATCTATTTCCCTTGAAGAAAATCAAGCATTAGCACATTTTCCCACTAATTCTAAAATAAAGCTCATGGTCTCACATTTAAAGTGGTGCCTAGAGTTCACTTTGGAAACCTTTCTAGGATTTAATAATCATCAGTGAATTGAACTACTTAGGTCATTAAGCATTCAGCTGTTCTACCATCTCAGTGTAAAAATGGGCACCTGCTTTTCATGTCAGTTGGGGTTAGAATGCTGGAGAGCAGAATACTGAATTAATGGAAGAATTAGCATAGATTGAATTACACTTGTGCGAGCTGTAAGTGATTTGAATGGGGAAGCTGGAAGTGTTTACTGGGGGATGCAACAGTGTGGGGAGTGGGCATGAGCTTTAAATGCATGGGGGCAGGAAAGCGTTTTGGATTGTGGTACTTCTTGAGATAGGATAGGGACAGGTGGAATTTGTGCCATGGCACGAATAATACATGGCATTATAATTTTTTTCCCTTTTCCTCCAATGGCTTTGTGTTTTGGTGCTAGACATAAAGCAAAGGGTGACTTTCACTGAGTGCAAATGTGTTTCAGCAGGCTATTGATTAAGGGTGCAACAGTATTGGTTTACTTGGTTTAGACTTAGTAGGTTCTGTAGGTATAGGGCCTATAGGGAGAGTGGTTTTAAATGGAAACCTTAGAGTAGATATAAGAGAGAGATTCTTCACTATAAGAATGATGAGGCTCTGGAACAAGTTGCTCAGAGAAGCTGTGAATGTCCCATCCCTGGGCCGGCGGGCTGAAGAGAAGCAACAAGCCGGGCGGGTGAGGGGTCACCAGGGGTGTGGGACCGGCGGCCCTGTTACCGCAGGGAGGAGAAGGTCTCGGCCCAGAGCGGCTGCGGAGCGGAGCCAGCGGCCAGGGGCTGTCCGGGGCTCACAGGGACAGAGCGGTGCAGCCGAGGTCGTTTCCCGGGGGAGGGACGAGACCGGAGCTGGGGTCTGACCGGAGCGGAGCCGAGGCAGCCCTGCCGGTACCGGGTGGGAAGATAAAGAGGCGGGGGTGGTGCTTGGGCTGCCTGCAACTAGCTGGGGTATGAGAGCCTTCGGCTTTCCTCAGCCCCGAACGACTGCAAGGTATGAAAATTTAGGTTTGCTTCTGCTTATAAATATCACAGCTCAAGGTATGCTCTGTGTGTGGGATTTTCAACTCCCACCCCGAACTTTTCCTCTTCTATTAGGATTTTTAGAGAACTAAGCACATTTTGGGCACTGGTGAGATGTGAAAATTGTACCAGATAAATGAAGAAATACAAGTAATAGCACTGGTATCTGCACTGCAAAGCACAATGCCTATTTTGCCACTGAGGAGAGGGGGAAATGATGTAAGGGAGCAGTGCCAGTGTTGCAAAAAAGCAACACTCTTCTCATAAATGGTTACTATGAGGGAAATTCATATTGAGTACAGTGAGGCAGTAATATCTCCCAGGAGTCTTCAGCAAATACTAGACTCTTAACAAAAATATTTTCCTATCCTCTTCCTAGGCTTGATGTAGCAGGTTCCTCCAGCTCTTGGTGGCTCAGAGCATTCTCCTCTCTGATCAGGCACTTTGCAGTGCTTTGGATCCCCTCTGCCCCTTTGTGCTCAGTGGATCTTGCCCAGTAGTTAGAATTGCACTGAAAAGCTGATTCACTTTGACGTAATTTTATTTAAACAACTTAGTCAACTCCAGTGTTTGCCTGCACACTGGAGAGGAGTGTGGACAGGACAGAGCAGGGTTTTGATGCTGAGGCTGCCTTTGGATCAGTAGGCATTGCGCAAGCAGGAAATGGTTGCGGTGCACGGCAGTGTGCCTTGGATCCCGCCCGTCCTGCTGCTCAAGCTGTGTTTTGTCCAAGGACCCGAGGAAGGAGCTTCTTCACCTCAGTAAAGAAGTCTACAAGCTTGTTGAGAGGATATGGGCAGGAACTATCCTCAACCACTGGTGCTGGATTTTGAGTGGGAGGCGCTGTTGGCAATGGCCTCTGAGTGGGGAGTTGTGTTGTCCATGGCCTATGAGTGGGAAATGGTGTTGGCAATGGCCTCTGAGTGGGGAATTGTGTTGTCCATGGCCTATGAGTAGGAGGTTGTGTTGTCCATGGCCTCTGAGTGGGAAATGGTGTTGGCAATGGCCTCTGAGTGGGTGGTTGTGTTGGCCATGGCCTCTGAGTGGGAATTGGTGTTGGCAATGGCCTCTGAGTGGGGGGTTGTGCTGGCCATGGCTGATGAACAGGTGGTTGTGCCACCCATGGATTAATTGTGGGAAATAGTGTTGGCAATGGCCTCAGAGTGGGAAATCGTGTCGGCCATTGATTCAGGTTTGTCACAAAATTATTCCAGGTTTGTGATGTTGCAGAAGCCCTTCTAAATGTGTTTATGCCTGTTTGGGCCAGAATCCAGTCATAGAAGTACTGAGTGGAGGTGTAGACTCCAGGCCGCCTTGCTCTGGCACAGCCTCTTCCCCAGCTGGTTATTCCGACAACCCACCAGGAGTCAGCATTGTTGTCCTGGCACATGAGAGGACCACCGCTGTCACCCTGCAGCAGAGCACAGAGGATTAAGGTGGTGTTGGTGGCCCCTGCCAGCACTGGGGCTGTCTC
>VXBQ01002457.1:0-21894 GCA_013400175.1 Phainopepla nitens
TCTGGCAGCGCAGGGGCCCCGGCCGCGGTGACTCTGGACATGGAGAGCGGCTTCGGCTCCGACTTCGGCTCCGGAGGAGGCGGCGGGGGGAAGCTGGACCCGGGGNGGAGCCCCCGGGCCGCGGTCCCGCTCACGGACTCTCTCCGCAGCGGATGACGGACAAATGCTTTCGGAAGTGCATCGGGAAGCCCGGCGGCGCCCTGGACAACTCGGAGCAGGTGAGGACGGGCGGGAGAAGTGGGGACCCGCGAGCCCCTTAGGTCGGGGCTGCCGCTGAGGCTCTGTGTCCCGCAGAAGTGCATCGCCATGTGCATGGACCGGTACATGGACTCCTGGAACACAGTTTCGCGAGCCTACAATTCTCGGCTGCAGCGGGAGAGAGCCAACATGTGACGCCTGACGGCCTCCGGGCCGAGAGGGACCATGTGGGGAAGGGACGAGCGGCCAGTCCAGGTGGTTAGGGGTGAATCCTGCTGCCTCCCCAGCCCCTGCCATGGCAGAGCAATAAAACTTAGCTGAACCTTTTGCATCCATTGGCTTTTATTAGCACCAGCTCCAGGAGAGAGTGATTTTTTTTTTTTCCCATGAGCTGCTTGGTTTACTTCTTGCCCTTCTGAAGTGTCCATAGTGGCCCAAGGCATTTTATCAGTTGATAAATCCCTGCTGAAAGGGCTGCAAAAGGCAAGCAGCCTCCTGTGGGAAACAAGGGCCAAGCCAAGCCAGCAGCACAGTACCCTTGCTTGGGATTCCAGCATGGACCCTTCCATAAGGTAGTCACCCAGTGTCTTTTCATTAGTGGAAAAGCTGCCACCTTGGCTCTTTCATCCCTTATATCTGTATAGTGCTATGTGGGGCTCTCTTTGGAGTCGTAGGCTTTGACTCAGCTCAAGCACAGTGTTGGGGAGCAGGACAGCCTCGCAAATAGTTGTGTGAGCACAGCTAGGGATGAACACTGTTGGGAAGTACTTAGGTTCTTTACAGAATAATGTGTGCTGTGTGGCTGTGATGCACTGTTAAGTTTCTGATTTGGCTCTGGCACAGATATTCCATCTTGGAGCCTACATCCTAAGCACAATTTTTTTGATGGAGGAACATGTCTGCAGTAGGGGATGTGGATCTGCTTTGGGGCACAACTCTCAATTGTTTTCTACTTACACACTGCTGTAGGGTGGGTTCATGCTGCATGGTCAGCAGTGGATACAACAGCTGCAAGAGGAGAGTGTTGAAGATCAACAGTGCCCAGGTAGTGAGTTTTTTACAAATGCTTTCTTTTGAAGCTCTTCTGTATTTTATAAAAGATTTCATGGTTTGCTGGACACAGAAACAGACTGGAAGAATGACATCTCCATCCTCCAGTGCTAGGATATTCAGAGGGATGTGATGGAACCTAGTGTTCTCACACAAGGTAAACTATGAGGAGATGTTTGGGTGTTTGGACTTAATGAAACTGGAGTTTCCTTTCCAGACTGTCAGAATGACTACTTGAAAATAAAGTGCTTTCAGAAATATTTGCTTAGGAGGCTTTTTACTTTTCTTTATGGCTGTGGCACTGGCTGTGCAGCAGTCCCATTTTGTTCATGGGAGCATTCCACAGGTGTTCCAGCCATGAATCTGAACCCATCTGGCGCTGAGCCATGCCTGGAAGCCAGGTCTCCCACCTAGCTGGTGCTCGGTCTGGGAAAGTTGTGGATCTTGCTGCCAGCTGGGTTAGGATGGAAGAAACCTCTTGCTATGCCCAGATGCAGAGCTTAAAGCACTAAAAATGAGGAAGGGGTTTGGGTACAAGTAGTGGTTCAGTTTTGGTGACTGAATTGATGGGGACATGTCTAAGTCAGCTCTGCCCAAGACTCGGCATATGAGCTCTGCTGCAGTTCTTTGCTTGTGAACAAAGTTGTCTATTCGTCTTTTGTTGGCTGATGGGACCTGATAGGTATATTTGCATCACTATCTCAGCACTTTAAATTTTTCCCACCTAGCTTAGCCAGACAGTGGTCTGTGTAGCCATGCCTTAATCTTTCCCAGTTTAAGCACCTGTTGTGTAATGCAAAAGGAGCTGGAGGGGGGTGTGTGAGAAACCCCTCATCACTCTAGTACAGGTGAGGGCCTGTGCAGTCTGAGCTCCCAAGTGTTCTAGTCCTGCATTCTCTTGGCATCAAATGGTGAGCTGGGAGGTTATTACTGAGTTCTCTAGTACCACACACTAATTGGAAACAGCATCACACCCTTCCCAAAGCTACTGCACAGCACAACAACTCCATCGAGTCAGTGAAGTCTGAAGCTTCTGCAAGGGCATAACCCTGGGCTAGGGCAAAGATCACAAGTCTGTTGGCTTGGCTTTGAGATGACAGCTCGTAGGCAGAGGTCAGCCAAACTCCATGAATCTTTGGCAGATGTTTCCAACACCCATCCAGCTGGAAAGGTCATGTTTTAATGTGCAGTATGTTTGGCAAGGTCTTAAGATGGGACAGGCTTCATTTATTTATAGAAAAGGTCTAGAATTTGTACCTTTCTATGCAAAGCAGTTATCAAATGCCTTGGTGTAACAACCAGATCACTCAACACTGGCATTTGCTTAATACCTGCAATGCCATCTTCGCCCCTTTGCAACATCAGGAAAATGTACAGTAGCTGAGGGGCTAGTGCATCCTCTGGCAGCTATTCTTCTCATTCATCGCCTTCCCTGAGTGGTGAAATGCAGTTTCAGAGCTTGAGGTTCTGCACAATCCAGCCCTGGACAGCTGTGACTTTGGTGTAGACACCAGGGAAGTATGGCCTGGCACAGCCATAGCCCCAGCTTGTGATTCCTGCTAGAAACCACTTCCCTGAAGATTCTTTACATGCCAGGGGCCCACCTGCATCACCCTGCAGAGAGAGGAAAAGGATCCAGTGTCAAGTCACAGGCAGTGCAGCTCCCCCAGCTGTGAGATGTTCTTTCTCTCTGGGGCATGGGCGTTTGCTGTCCTGTTCCCCACTTCCCCAGGAGCCCCATTCCAAGATGGAGGACTGCTCAGTGATGTACCTGCATCAACAATCTGAGGCTGGGCTTCTGGAACATAGAAGAATATGTTTGGAGGTACAGTAGGGTCATGGAACAGGCTCCATGTGATCGCTTGTTTAGCTTTACCTCTCTGTGTGTTTCCCTGACCTGTCACAGGTTGGTGGGGCAAGCAGAGTGAGGTGTATGCAGGATGGACATAAATAAAAGCAGCAGCCAGTTGATGGATGGACAGACAGCTGAGCTAGGGGAGGCAGAGCAGGGCCCTCCTGAGAGAATATAGTCTGGGGACTTGGCATGAGCTTGCTTTGTCCCAGCCACAGCATTTGCTGCACTTGCACTCACTGAGCAGCTGTCGACAGTGCCCTGTGGGAAACCAGCACACAGCATCCTGCTGCTGATCTGGACAGGGTAGAACTTTTTGCAGGCCTGGTCTCCGATCATGTTCACTGCTGCTTTTTGCAGATGCTTTGACATGAGACCTGAGGAGACAAGTATTGCTGTTAGCTGAGTGAAGAGCACATGAGAAGCATGTGAAGAAGTGGGATCTCTGCAGCCTTACTTGCTTGCCAGAGGGAGAGACCTGCTCTGGAAAAGTGAGTCACACCTGTTTCAGCAGAGCAAACACAGGAAGGTCCCTTGGGTGTGTAGTTTGTCAGGCAGCTTGGCTGACCAGACACAAATGGTATTGGGGTGGTCCTTGTACTGCAGGAGCACAGCTGGAGCAGCTGCTGTGGGGGTGGAGAGCACAGTGGCTGGCATGTAGAAAGCTTGGGAAGGCTTCAAGAGGGCAGAGGTGTGACAAAATTGAGGAGTAATGCGCGTGGTAGCCGGAGATGATGGTGACACCAGGCTTTGCCCAGCTTGGTATCCTCTGCAGCATATGGCCTGGGATGGCAGTGCTAGGGGTAATGGTGTGGAAACTGTAGATGTTTAGGCTTGCAGTGTTGCAGTGTAGGTGGCCAAGCATTGAGGTTGGCCATCATGGATGTGGGAGAGCCCTCTCAGCCAGTACCTCCTTCCTTTGTGGAGCCCCAGCCTGTGATGAAGCATCTGGCCCCTTCATGGAAGATGTGAGAATTGTCTGGGAGACATATAGGTCTGATGGTGCTGCTGAACGTGACAGGTGTGCTCAGTTCCAGTAGTGCCACATCATAGTCTAGGCTGTAGACGTTGTAAAAAGGGTGTTTGTAGATACGGAATATTTTCTCCATTTTGCCATCGATGCCACTCAGGAAGGGTGTTCCTAGAAAGGCCACCCACATTTTGGGGTCACTGTAACTGCAGAAAGACAGCAAACCTGGCTGTTAGGAACATAGCCTGACAAGGAGGGCCATCCCTCCACTTGTGGGGCTGGCTACACCTTGGGAGGTCAGGACCCCTGTCTCCAGAACAGTGGGTGTACTCAGGCTTTGTTCAACCCCTTCCTCTTCACACTTACCTGTAGGGGCATTTCTCTGATAGGAGGTGTGTGCTTCCTGTGGGGCACAGCATCCCAGCCAGGGTGCTGGACCCCAAGGGAAGGGAAGGGCAGGTTGGCTGATGGGACTGAGGCAAGAGCCAGCTGACTTAACTAGCTCATCTCAGACTTACATGTCAAAGCAGTGAGCTGCAGAGAGCAGCCACCGGTCAGCAATGAGGACAGCCCCACATTTGTGCTCCTTCCGCCGAAGCCAGAGACTGACTTGCCAGGGCCATTCTCCTCGAGCTGCACTGCTGCCACCCACAATCTTGCTGAAGGCCAGTGCAGTTGTTAAGCCACAGTCTGGAACAGAGGAAGAAGCACCATGGTTTTAAGTAACCATACATGAGAGGAATGACTGCCTGCCTTCCATATCCTGTGCTGTGGGACAACCTTCTGGGGGAGCATGTACAGGGCAGTAGGATGTGATGAACTCAGTTCACCCAGCTGAGGCAAGGCTTGACAGACAGGGTATGTTTTGCAGACTTGTTATTACAGATCACACCTTCCAGGTATGTGGTATGCAAGGAGCGGATATTTGGATGGACTGTCTGAGCTATCACATGACAAGGAATGTGCAGCCCAAAGTGCAGTCCCAGGGATGACAAGACACTTTCTGGGCTGTCATATTGTGCAGAGCTGTCTTGCCACCTTATGCTACCAGACTGACTGGCCAAAAGGCCTGTGTGCTGGGGAATGGGTTCTAATGTCTGTAGCAGAGTAGAAGAGGTCACGCTTTCTGGCAGTAAATTTGGATCTGGCTCACCCAGCTTTATCTTGTTTTAGGGTCTGGCAGAGCAAGTACTATCTGTACTTGTACCACAGTGGCCTGGCCTAGGTTCCCAGTGCCTGGGCCCAGGACAGCCAGTGTGAATAATGGTGGGTGCCACTGTGGAGTCCGGGTCATGTAGAGCACAGCTGGCAGCAGCCACGGGCCACAGAGGAGAACTCACCGCAGTTGTGCTCGTCAAAGCCGTTGCTGCAGTCCACAACACCATCACATTCAGGATTTTCTTTTCCAATGCACACCTTGCTGGAACACTTGAAAGTGAGGCTGGTACAAGGCACCACTGGAAGGCAATTACCCATGGCCTGCTCAGTACCCTCCGTGCTGGAGGCCTCCTGCCAACATGTCAATGCATCAGTTACCAGTTTTACCTGGGGTTTGGGTAGGCTTGGCAGTCTCAGTCATTCTCAGAGCTGTAGCGGTTTCACTCATGGTTGTGCTCATCTTTGTCCCCAGGGTGGTTCTGCTGGCTGGACTTACAACCATTGTGCTGGGCTGGATAAAAATGGCTGTGGTAGAAGTTCTGGGGATGGCTGAACTGGAAGGGATGCTTGTGCCACCACTAGGCGACTGGGAGATGGTGTCCAGGATCCAGTCTGTGAGTTTGGTAATTCTGGAGTATACACCAGGTCTCATAGCCTGGGCACAACCAAATCCCCAGCTCACAATGCCAGCAAGGTAAAACACTCCCGGAGTCACCTCACAGGCCAAGGGGCCACCTGAATCTCCCTGTGGAAGAAGCAAGGCAACGGCTGCTCAGTCCAATCAGGTCTGCCCCTCAGACACACCAGAAGGAATTAACTACCCTCAATTCTTCTTTCTCCAGCCTTGTGGGTCTGTCTGCTGTCATGCAGTGTGTCTGCAGGGCATGAGTGTGCAGAAGTTGAAGCTAGGGTCAGTGGCTCAACGTGCCTCCTGTCACGACTTTTCCACAGCTGCCCCAGCTGCCACCAACTCACTGCCGCAGGAGACCTGCTTCATCTAGGCTTTGTTGGGCCAGACAGAGTGGTGGGATGTTGGTTTGTTATTCTCAACTTGGTGGAGCTTTATTTACTTTCCTAAATCTCCAAAGTAGTGGACTGAGTTTTTTTGTGCTCAAGTACATGTGAATTACACAGCTGGGTAAGAGCAACTCAGTAAACATTTCACAAGGATCTGCTGAAGGCAGAGTTAGCCCAGCTTTCTAGAACAATCTACAGAGTAGAGAAATCCCACATTTACCTGGCATGAGTCTACCATCCCCTCCATGAAGCCAGCACAGATCATTCGGTCGGTGAGGGAGAAATTGTAGAGGAAGTTGCAGGTATTCTGTTCTATGATACCCACAGATGCTTTCTGCAGGATCTCGGGCTTGGTGTCTGCATGAAAACCACAGAATTAGTGAGTGCAGCAGAGGGAAGGAACTAATGGCTTTTAGACTGACAACACATATTTTGGGAAAACAGGCTGTAATCCCACATAGGAATTGAGTCCTATATAACCTGTTTTCCCTGCAGCCCTGAAGCTCGGGGCTCATTCTAGAGTGCAGTTTCATGTCTATGCCGAGGATTCCACACACAGTTTGTGTCCCATGCTCCTGAGAATTTGTGGGCTTCTTGTCAGCTGGACTTTTTTCGTAGCACATGTGCCACTCTCAGGCCTTCTCCCTGTAGTGGGATCTTTGCTTTTGCTCATTGCTTGGAACACCTCTGACTGAGAGTGGCTGCTGTGGCTGACATACCATCCTGCCAGAGCTGCAGCAGGTTCTGCGGCAAGTGCTTAGCAGGGTAAGAGGGCAGTCCAGCAGGCTTCTCCTGGTTCCCACCAAGCTTCTCTCTCTTTTTCTTCTTTGCTGGTGACTCCTAGGTAATTGTGGTTGTGTGACTTTGTTCTTGTTTATTCTTGTGTTTCTGTCAGTTCCTGACTGTCCCTGTTACTGACCCCTGTCCTATACATTCCCAGGACCATGGGTCACAGTGGCACAGGCTTTACTGCTCAGGGTATCCCTGCTCCAAGGCAAATGCGTTACTGCTTACCATTCCCTTCCTGGAGGTCACCCCATCCAGAAATGAGGCATTTCTTGCCAACAGGAAACTTCTGCATGGCAAGTGGGAGGCACACAGGCTGTATGTATTTGTTAAAGACAAGAGGTCTTGCCAGTTCAAGTACAGCCACATCAAAGTCCAGAATCATGGGGTTGAAGAAGGGATGTGGGATCACTCTTGTTACATTGACTTTCACTGCATTCTCATCTGTTCCATTTAGTGATGTTGTTCCCACATAGGCTTCGATCTCTTCTGGCATTGTCCTGCAAATACATACACCTAAATGTGCATACTCACACTTATACCTGGCATGAATTCTGACATTGAGATTGCAGACAGCTTTACATGATCAGCATGCAGTAGAGCAGCCCTGCTAAGTCAGGCCCCAAATAACTGTTTCCAGCAGTGGCACCCGTTGGATATTATCTGAAGAGAAAATAAACATGTAATAATAGTGATCTCTTCACCTCCACAAATTTGTGATTTCAGGAGTGTTCTGGCACACAGGTGGTGTCTCTGTATTCAGTAGGTCTTGCTGGATTTTTTTGTTTTATTTGGATTTTTCTAAGTTGTGTTTATTTTTTTTAACCTCAGATGAATTTTTAATATTCAGTTTAATGACATTTGTTTAAAAAATGGCTTCCTTTTGATTGTTTTCCACCTGCTCTTGGTGATTATTTGGTATCTTAAAAAAACAGTCAAAAGGCATTCCCTAGACACTTTGTACCCTTCATTATTGTACAGTCACATCAAACACTGCCTTCCCATTAGTTTTTTTTCCCAGGTCTAGTCTGATCTATTTTGTTGTGCTTGTTATGATGCTGCTCCACACCCAGCTCATCCCTGAGCCTTGTGTACACATTCACACAGTGTTACTCTTGCTCTCCCTGTGATGTTGGAGCAGTCAGTGTGCTGTGCATTACCAGCAACATCTCGCTCATCTCCTTTGTTTTTTACTGCATTTCTGTGCTCATTAACTGCCCCTGCCATAGGACCACTGCTCTCAGGGCAATATCCACATGTTTCTGACCTCTTGTTTTGAATTGCAACAGCTGATGGAGACTCATCCTCATTCAGACAGACACTGCTGGTTTTGCTGTGTGCCTCATTTCACACTTGCCTATCTTGCCTTTCACTTGCACTTTTACTGCACAGCTGTTTAATGCAGGAGGTTGTCTTAAAACCTTTCAGAGTTAGTAACCCACCTTTTCTGCCTTCAGGAATTTATTCCTGACAAAGCTTTATTTTCTTACTACTCATTTCTTTATCTAGGATACTTAGAAATCTGGGCTTGGGTCCTTGCAGTTTAACACTATGCAAGATTGCACTGACCATTTTCCCTTTACCAGCTGACCATGTGTCTCTGTTTCATATATTACAGACAGTTTTTTAAGGTTTAGTTTATTAAAGAAACTCTCTTGTGGAAACTTCTACTCCTCTTAGATGTGTTGTCTTTGCTTCCTGCTCAGGCTGCTTTAATCTTTCTCTGCCTCATTCCAACCTCCCCACAAACTCCTTTTTACTATGAATGTCTAGTTACAGACATTCATAGTAAAAAGGTCTAGTTATAGCAAAAATTAATGTCCAACATGTGTTCTTGATTTCCATTTTTGGACTCCAGTGCCACACTGGATTTGGCTGTGCAGCTCTGTGCTGGTGGGCAGGTGAGCTGGAGCAGGGGCAGGGATGGGCTCTTACTCATTGAAGCAGTGAGCTGCTGACAGCAGCCAGCGGTCCCCAATGATGGTGGCTCCACAGAAATGTCTTGAGTCTTCTTTCAGGCTGACTTGCCAAGGGATCTCTCCTCTGGAAGCATCTGTTCCTCCCACAATCTTGCTGGGTTTAGAGAACCCGGGTCGTCCTCCACACTCTGAACAAAAGTCAAAGCATGGCTTGTGAGTATTCCTAGCAGAAGACAAGCAAGGAGAGACTTTGCTCTCTCTAACCAGTAAGCCTTAGCAGAGGCAGGTTAGGGCTGAGGTGTGAGACATCTACCCAAGCCCTGCTGGCTGATAGTGGCCGTGTACAGCTGGACTTCCACACAAACTGCTGTTCTGCATCTTGCTCTTGGCAAGTTGTGAATCGTGGGCCTTTCTTGAAGACAGAGGAATCAGTAGCTCCATGCCTCTCAGCCTTGCCGTTCCAGATAAAAAATTTATTCTAGATTTAGAAAAATACCCTTCATCTCTATCTCCTTGAAAAGCTGCTGGGAGGGCTCCTTGGAGCAGACAGGTCATCCTGTACACACCTGCCTTCCTTCCCTTCAGGGAGAGATGCATGGCTGCTGTGAAGGGGCAGCCATCAGTTTTGAACTGCTGGGAGCAACTTAGGTGGCAAGCAAAAGCGATCAACAGGTTAAATACTGTCAGATGCTGCTGTGCCTTAGTGACCTGTTCTGGGCCTGCAGACAAGTTACACAGCAAGATTACACAGACAGTCACAAAAGCAAAAGAGTGCATGGAACTGCAGAGGTACCGAGTGACTTTGCCAGGCTGCTCTGGACTGAGCCCGGGCAGCCATATAGTGTCACTTGTGCCTTAGCACTTAGGCAAAGTTGTGTGGCTCAGCCTACAAAAGGTCAGCTTAGGTCAGCAGAGGAACGAATCTGACGTTTGGACCTGTACCTGCCACTCTGCCTGCCAAGGTGCTGTGGGTGCTCTTACCTTGTGGTCTTTCTGCAGTCACTGGCCTGCTGGCAGCTGGGGCTGGCGAGGTGGTAAGGGTTGCTCCGATGGTGATGTTGACCTCCTCAGTGCTGACCATGTTACTGGTAGTACTGATATGTACTGGAGGAACAGTAAGGGCTATGGAGGTAGGGAAGGCAGAAATAGCATCCAAGATCCAGTCTCTGAGTTTGGTAACACGTGTGTAAACCCCAGGCCGCCTGGCTTCAGCACATCCAATACCCCAACTCACAATTCCTGCCAGGATAAACCTGCCAGATGGTTCTTGGCAAACCAGGGGCCCACCAGAGTCACCCTGCAAGAGAAGCCAAATGGTGAGCTCTCCCTGGGGATGCACTGAGCTTGCCCTGGCCACTCTCAGCATCTGTCTACCAGCTGGGGTCTCTCTGTCCCTAACAGTGAGTTAGTGTATCATAACTCACTTCATCTTTGTTCCAACCTAGAGATGAGTGGAGCATCTCTGTGCTGGCCTTTGGGTGTTCCTCCGTGTGGGCATACCATCCTGCTATTACACAGAAGCCTTGTGCCCTTTACGTGCCAGAAGAACAAAGGACACCATCTGTAAAATCTAGGATTTAGCATTTCTAAGCATTTCTACTGCTTTAATAATTTGTTAAACCTCATAAAGGTTAATCCTAGCAGCCCGTACACAGCCAGATGATGGGTGTTCATTGCCTGATACACAACCCAGGGAGACCACGTTAGTGTTTGCATCAGGTTTTCTTGATTTGGTCTATGGTTCCCTGGTCAGTTCTTGATTATTGTGGGGCCCTGTGACTATCACTGATGGACATGTACTGTCTGTGAAGCTGGTAATGCCTTCTGGAGATGCGATTGCTCTAGATCAGTAATGAATAACCAGATAGGTCACGTTCATTATCCAACCTTGAATCTTCAGTTCTTGGTCCCTTCTCTGGTGTTTGTGCTGTATTTGGCGCAGAAATACAAAGCACTACCAACCAGAAAAGCGCAGATTTGTTTAGCTGGTTTCTGTTGGTTTGAACGATTCTGCCAAACCACAGAGACAGACCTGGAAATCACAGTCCTCCCACATCACACTTCTCCTCTCTCCATACTATAAAAGGCAGGCCTGTCTCCAGCTGACCACTTGCAGTTTCAGGATGGATAAAAGCTAACTAAAAAAGCACTCTGTTGTTCACTAAAACCTGTTGTGTATGTTTTAGTTCCCACTGCTGCTCTTTGCCTATCTGGATTTTGATCTGAAGATCTGTGTGGAATATTGGTAGGGATGACAGCTGATGACAGCTCAGGAAGAAGATAAAAGAAGTTAATTAGCTGAAAGAGCCCCTTAAACAACAGTGCCCTGCTCTAGGCAGTAGAGAACATATCCTCATTCATGTCTTCTGCAGTCACTGATCTACGCTTGGGTCCGAGGCAGAGCCTCAAACCTCAATGAGAAACAGTTTCATCAATGGGAAACTCTCAATGGGAAAGAGTGTCAGTCCTACTTCTTGAAGCGTCACTTGGTGCATACTGGGAGGGAAAAGCCTTATGTGGGCAGGTGTGCTGTCTTCTCTGGGCAAAGCTTACCTGGCAGGAGTCGACTTTCCCCTCCAGATAGCCAGCACACATCATCCTGTCTGTGAGGACATGGCTGTAGAGACTGGAACATAGGTTCTGGTCTAGGAGCTCCACTGTTGCTTTCTGCAGGAACTCGGGTTTCACCACTGAACAAGAAAGACATGATTGTGAGCTCAGTGCAGGGAGCCCTGCACAGGCTCAGCAGCTCAGGGTACAGCCCACCCCAGCTGGCCAGAGCAAGGTCCGAGTTCCCTTCCCCGATGCCTTCTGCCCCGCTCGCACTCCACCATGTCTCCTCTGCTGCCTGCCGTGCTTTGCTTACAGAAATCCTCCTTGAGGTAGCCCCAGCCAGAGATAAGGCACTTCTTGCTGGTAGGGAAGTGATGCCCAGCATCTGGCAGGCACACAGGCTGGATGTACTTAGTGAAGGTCACAGGTCTCTTCAGCTCCAGCACAGCCACATCATAGTCAGCTGTGTCAGCATTGTAAGAGGGGTGTGGGATGATCTGTGAAATGTCCATTTTCACTGCACTGCTGTCAGAGCCTCTGAGGGAGGTGGTCCCTGTGTAAGCTGCCCACATGGCTGGGTCCTGAAACCTAGAGGAGAGACCGTGGGGGCCATGTTAGTCTGCTGCCACAACATTGTCCTGCAAACCCATGCTGCCTCCTGCCCACTCTGTCATCCACTCCAGGAGTGATGGAAACTTCTCATTCTCCCCGTGATGGGGCAGAGTGGTGCAGTGGGAGCTTGAGCAGATATGGCAGCTTTTGGAACAGGGATGGAGGGTGGAGGGTGGTGTGACTAAAACGTACTCAGTAAAGCAGTGAGCGGCAGACACCAGCCACTTCTCTGTGAGGATTGCAGCACCACAAAAGTGCTCATTGTTCTCTCGAAGGCTGACTTGCCACGGGAACTCCCCTCTGGACGCCTCTGAGCCTCCAACTATCCTGCTGGCAGTCTGCATGGCAGGGCGATTCCCACAGTCTGAAAGGAAGGAGAAAGCCAGTGCATCAGGATTCTGCCACTGCACCCAACACACTCTTGGGGGCAAGTGGGGAAAGCTGCTTCAGCTTTGGTGTGCTGCTGGCGTATGCTCAAGCAGCAGGATGGTACTTGGGATGTCACAGGGCAGCAAGTTTAACTTGCAGGCTTGGGAAGAGCACTGCAAAGCACTGGGCCATCACAGCATCCTCTCTGAAACTCTTCTAGAGAAAGAAACTGTAGAGCAGCATCCTGACTAGTTTGATGAGCTCAGCTATTGCTTCATGATCAGCTTCCAGCAGCTCAGGGGCATGTGGCTCTTGTCCATTGTGCTAGCCCACCAGGAAGGTGGACCTTGTCACAACCCATCACAGCTGATAGGACCAAGGTATTTCCAGGGCACAGTTTCCCTCATCCTGATGCAGCCATTTACTATTGGCTTGAAAAGTCATGTCATATCCTTGGCTCTCTTCAGTGCCTGAGAGCCAATGATGTCCTACCTGTCAAGGTCTGCCAGCAGTGGGTTGTGGCTGGCCTCTATGTCCAGGAGACCTGCTGTGAGAGATTCACCACAGCCCCTTCCATCAGAGGCATCAGCATAGCCTTTTGGCTGTCACATTCAGGGCTTTCTTTTCACATACTGACTGCCTGTGGCTCAAAGGCAGCTCCCTGGGGACAACGAGGCTTGAGTCACTCATGTCTTCTGCAGTCCACGTGGCAGCTCTCCACTGGCTTCCCCAGGGGCAACCACCACTGAATCCTTGTCCCTTTACTCCCTGGCTGCCTCAGAGTCCCTGCAGGATGGCACTGGGAGCAGAACTGCAGCTTGTTTTGAGCTTGCAGGCCCCTGGGCCACCAGGCTATGAATAAGATGGAGTCCAAGCACCTTTTGTATCTCTATCCAGGCTGCAAGTGAGGAAGAGGAGGAGGAGGCTGCAGAGTGCAGGTGGTTCTTCCTGCTGCCTGGCTCTTACCTGAGTTCAGTCCAGGTCTGTGGGAAGAAACCTTGTTGGGACCTGGGACAAAGAGGAAGGAATCAGGATCAGCAAGGACAGCACAGCCCAGCCTTGGGTCCTGGAGCTGTGTTCCTGGGCTAAGGCTGCCACAGGCTTTGCTGCATCTTCCTCTCCTGCCTGCCAGTCTCTTTGCCCACCTGTGGCCAGTGTGAGGCAGGACCCATGTCCCTGCTGGGGACCCCTGCTCTGCCATGGGCAGGGGAGGAGCAGCTCCCTACTGCCCTACAGGCTTTGGGGTGACTCCATGTGCAGAGAGAAATTCCCAAAAGCTGTGCCAGTGAGCCACCTCTCGGGAGCAGACTAGGGCTGAAGTTATGCAAGGCTGTTTGCCTAAAGGAAAGGGTACTCTCAGCACCTTCCATCTGGGCAGCACAAGGCTCCCAAAGATCCAGGGGTCCTGCCCATTGTGGCAGAGGGTGCAGAGGGAGCTGCAGAGGAGCCCACACCTTCTTGTTTCCCAGGCTCATGTTTTTTTTTTAAATTGGCTGGACCTGGAGTCCTATGGTCACACACAACTCCACAGTCACAGAAGGAAAGGAGAATTTCTTGTCAGGTGGTTTCAGAGAGTAATTCAACTATGAGAAATAGCAACCTGAGCTGTAGTTATTGCTACAGCTCTGAGGTCTGCCTGAGAGCTGCTGTGCACAGGTAGGTACAGAGAACTCAGCCTCATTCCCTGTCCCTCAGACTGATTCCAGGTGCTGCAAGAAAAGCCAAAGCAGTTGCAATTTATGCTTTAGGTTCTGTCGTTGCTGTGGGCCCCTCAAACTGCTCTTGCAGCGCAGAGCAGCAGGACAGCATTAGTGTTGGAGGGGTATTTGGGGACCCCACAAATGTCTGTTAAGCAGACAAGATCTAGGCTGGTTTCTGCTGCTCTCTGGTGAAGCCGAAGCAGCTGGGAGCCAGGCAGACCATTTTATCCATTTGCATCGGTGCCTGGCAGCACCCCCATTTCTAACACTGCTGCTGGGCATGATGACTGGACATCCAGAGTGAAGCCCTGCAGCAGTTTGGCTGAGACTAATGGTGGCTTAGCTGTGTGACCTTGGGTGCCAGCAGTGCCAGCACAGGGCACCATGCTCTGCCTGCCCAGCAGTGGCAGGAGGGCCATACCTGTGAGGGAAGCTGAGGAGATGGTCCCATAGGCAGCCAGGGAGAAACCCTGCTTGTGCAGTGTGGCCGCCAGCCCATGCCTGAGAGCTTCCTCCTCCAAGGCAGAGCTCAGGGGTTGGGAATCCTGGGGGGTGAAGAGGAGGCGGAAATGGACGATCACACTGGAGTTTCCGTTCCTACTGGGAGACAGAGAATTAAGGGGGACCTTGGCTTCATGATCAGTACAAGGGACAGGTTCCTGTGCTAGCTGTCTACAGGGAACTCAAAGGCAACAACTCTTATTCTTAATATTTTGGTTCTTAATAATTTAAGGTTGCTCTGGAGATATGCTCTGGATTGAAGTGATCATTTGAATTTTTTTTCCTTTTGGCCCAAAGTGTGGTTGAACAAATTTCTTTTTCCTGTGCCTTTCTGACTGCATTTCCAAATGAAAGAATCCAGAACATTGTTGCAATCCCAGATGAAAATCCAGCCTTGACCAAAAACCAGTTTCTCTTTGTACTAGCTTTGAACAAGAGCACAGGTGTGAGTTCACCTTCTTGGTGAGGCTTCTCAGAATGCCTTGAAACATGAGCTGCAGGGTCTGCAGAGACAGCTGCCCACACTCACCTGTAGCCCAGGATGGTGCAACCAGTGCAACTCCAGTTCAGCTGGGAGTCCTGGAGACTGGTCAGAAACTGCAAAGCAAAGAGTGATGGTCACACACTTACTGGACCCCAAGAAGGTGTGAATAGATGATGCCTGGGATTTTGCTGGAATGTGGAGCTGTTGATGCATGGTCTCTTGTCTCTGTAAGCAGAAGCACCCATGTCTAGCTCATATGTGATCTTTTTCCCACCCTCGCTTTTAGGGCATGAGGTAGTAGATCCTTTTTTTATGCCTTATCTCATTTGCAAGGAATAGGCCTGAACACACATTTCCCACTCCATGAATGTCTCTCAGGGCCCTGACAGGGCCTCTGGAAGTGCCTTTCAGCCCCACAGTGTACCCTGCTGATGTTTAAGAAGTCCTAGTTTTCCTCATGCCCTTGGCATCCAGATTCTGCTGGTGCTAATACCACAGTATTTTACAAGTGTTTTTCCAAAAGGCCCAGATCAACTCACCAGCCTCTCAAGAGCAGGTGTCAGCACCCTATAGTAGTCCGAATTCTCCATCTGTAAGCTGCTGTTGAATGTGATTCCTTGCAGCTCCACTGTGTGCTCAAAGCTGGCCTCTCCCGTCGAATGGCAGGCTGCCAGAAAGGGAAGGTGTCTGTCAGAGGCAGCTTTCCTCATGGCTTTGCCACATGGATATCATCATGTCCTTCAAACCCCCTGTTTTTAGCAGCTTGACTGTTCTTGACCATCCCAGCTGCCTCGGGGGTGCCTCATAACTGGACTGGGATACTCTGCACATGTGCAGTAATAGCATTTTGCACTGAACTTGCTTGAACTTGAAAATATTGGATTTTTGTCAAGCCTGAGACAGAAATTCATGAACAGATGGGTACAGCCTGGCAACCTGAGATTGACCCTATCCTTGCAGGAACAGCCTCGGGAAAGTTCTGCTGGGTACTGAAGCCAGCTCAGGAACTGTGACTGTGCAGGTGGGATATGTCAGTCATGCCACACTGGGGTCCTCACTGGGATACTGGCCTGGGGTGGCATCTGGCCATGGGGCAACAGAAGCAACAGAAGAGAGATGGAAGAGGAAAGGAGATGGTGGTCATGCTCTGGAGTGGGACAGTAAAACAGGCAGTGCTCAGTGGCTGTAAGTGGTCATGATAGGAAATGGCAGAAGCAGCAAGGCACAGTGACAAGAAACTTCAAAGTCACAGAGAGAGATTACAGGACAGAACCACAGAATCATGGAATTGTTTCAATTGAAAAAGACCTCTGAGATCATTGAATCCAATCATTACACCAGCACTCCCGAGGCCACCACTAACCCATGTCCCCTGATGCCACATACACGTTTCTTAAATTGCTGCAGGGATGGGGATTCCACCACTGCTCTGGGCAACCTGTGCCAGGGCTGGACAGCCCTTTCAGTGAAGAAATTTTCTGAATATCCAATATTAAACTCCCCTGGGCCACCTTGAGGCCTTTTCCTCTTTCCTATCCCTGTTCCCTGGGAGCAGAGCCTGACCCTACGCTGGCTGCACCCTCCTGTCAGGGAGTTATGCTGAGCCAGAAGGTCTCCCCTCATCCTCCTTTTCTTCAGGCTGAGCCCACTCAGCTCCTTCAGTTGCTTCTGGTGCTTCAGCCCCTTCCCCAGCTTTGTTGCCTTCTCTGGACATGCTCCAGCCTCTCAATGTCTTTCTTGTCATGAGGGGCCTAAAACTGAACCCTGGATTTGAGGTGGGGCCTCACCTGTGCCCAGCACAGGGGGATGGTCATTGCCATGTTCCTGATGGCCACACTCTTGCTTTAGCAGATCAACATACCACCCAGCTTGGGTTGCCTGTGGACTGGCTGAGGGTGCCCTCGAATCCCTCATCCAGACCGTTGATAAAGATATTAATCAGGGCTGGCTCCAAAGTGGCCCTGAGGAACACCACTGGTTACCAGTCTCCAGCTGGATGTGACTCCATTCACCACCTCTCTGGGCCTGGTCATCCTGCTAGTTTTTACCCACTGAAGAGCACACCCATCCAAGCTATAAGGAGCCAGTTTCTCCAAGAAAATGTTTATGGGAAATGATGTCAAAGGCTTTACTGAAGTTGAGGTAGACCAGATTCAGACCCTTTCCCTCATTCACTAGGGAGGTCATCTTGTCATAGAAGGACATCAGATTGGTCAAGCAGGAATGGAATAGAGCATATGTATCATGAGACACTGAAGATAAAGTGCTCCAAAGTCACATATTGAGAACACCAGCTGACTACAGCCTTTGTAGTTTTTGTGCATCAAGCAGAAAGGTGTTTGCATTTTGTCCTCAATAGGAGAATTTTGCGGATATTTGCTATAAGCAGAGCAGACCACTTCTCTTTTGGAGCTGATAAACTGAAAGAATATACCTGGCTGCACACTCACCCAGCAGGATCCCCAGGCAGAGGGCTGTTGCGCTGCCTGCCACGGCAACAGCAGCAGTTACCTTCCAGCAGCAGGCCCACAGTCTCCTTCTCTGGGTGCTTTGCTCTGGCTTTATCTGGTCCATGCTTTCTGAGCAGCTCTACGGATGGGCTCTGTGATTAAAAAGAAGAGGAGGAAAATTATAAGCCTGGGATGAAATCTGTCGTGCCAGCTAAGGTTACCCTAGGAGCTCCAAACAGTGCATTGCCACAGGAAGTGAAAGAGTAGATACACACTGTGTCCCCTCAGTGTGCCTCAGGCTGCAGTCAGGAGATTCAAGGACCAGAACTCATCAACCATAGTGGCTCTTCTTTGCCTGGTTCCCCTTCTCTGTCTTCCTAGGAGGCCACCACTGATTGGTGGTGCCCATGGCCAGTGTGAGCATGAACCAACCTGATCCCTCCATCTCCATGTTCTGCACAGGCTCTGGAGGAATGCTGAGCCAGTGTCCCAGCAGCACAGAACCTGCCCGGCAGCACCCTGTACCTGCTCTTCAGCAGGCAGTAACCCAGGTTTGCTTAGCAGCAGGGTTTCAAGGTTCTGCTTCCCACAGTGCCTGGGTGAACAGGTACCTCAGCTCTTAGCAAGGGCCGAGTAGCAAGGGGCTTGACATCTTGGCTTGCTCCTTCTGCCTTAGACATCACCCTTCATAAAGATCCTAAACCCAGCCACTGTCATTAGGAATGCTTTTGTGCTGCTCAGGAATCACGGAGCTGCAGTAACAGGTAGAACATTTGAGCTGTAAAGTTCAACATTTATCTCAGAGTAATCTTTTAGGTCTGCAAACACAACTATACTGCAGTCACAAACTTGAAACTGCAGTCTCTGTGGAGAGAGACCTGGCTGGGACTCTGACTTGTGAATGGACCAGAGCTAATTGGCACTGAATACTTCAGAAATCATTGTCTGCTCCTGCTGGACCATTCTGACCTGGCTATGGAAATCTTGGCATTAGGCTACTTATATCCCCAAGGTGTATGTTATATGGATTAAAGCTCTCTGAATAATAAGCCTCACCCTGTAGTTGTTTATGAGGCAGATTCCAGGGTGAAGTTTCATATAGCTCAATGCTATTCCACATTTTTTTTCAGGAACTCTGGAGGAATTATAAAATCACAGTGGGTGGCAAAGCCCACTACAGCATTTAGCTGAGAGATCCCAATGCCTAGTAATGCAGAGAAATTAATATGTCCTTTGATTACAGATTTGCTGCTACCCTGATGAGCAGATTCTCCTTCCCTGTGGCCAGCATTGACACTGGTGCTTCCAGTATTTTACCTCAAGTGGTCCTGCACCAGAGGCAAAGCCCCTTCATGTCACCTTTCTGCCTCCACCTTTTCCTGGCCTTTGCTAGACTGGTTTCAGTATGTCAGTGCTTTTCATGTACTGAAGATGCCCAGATGGGATATGATGCTCCAAGTATGAATTCAAAAATGCCAAAACCAGAAAGAATATCTGTCTTAGGTTTTTTCTCTCTGCAGTCTTGCTAGTACAAAGCAGACTGTATTTGGCCTTTATTTGCACATCATCAACAAATGGGTATCACTAGGAATGAAACCAGCCTGTAATATCCATAGTTATTACATCATTCAGACAGGTCAGTATCTGCAACAAGCCTGTTATAAGTGCATGTTAAGTTATTGGCTTTTTGCAAGTATCAAAATAAATGCTGTATATATATATGTAATGTTGGATAAAATGGTAATGCAAAACAAAAAAGGGGATAAGGGACATTTCTGTTCATGGAACTAATTCAAGGAAGCGGTGAAGGCTAAGCAGAAAGATTCCTAGCATTCTTGGAGGATAAGCAGCAGAGCCTCAAGGAAAGGGTTTCGATTGCCCTTTATCAGAACCAGTAAAACCAGACCGATGGACACCAGGAGAGTGACTGCAATAAGGAATGCCAGATTTACAAAGGGGAGGGGGATGATGCAGGTAGGGTAGGGGGGACCCAAAAGAATGTTTTGAATGATGCATGAGGGTTTATGAATATACAACATGTCTATGCATTTAAAGAAGAGTTTTCTGAGTTAGTGTGTGCTCCTTGGTGTGAACCCAAGGCACCTGGCCGTATGTAACCCTTTATTTCTGTCTCCTACTGTCTTTTTATTAAACCTTTTAAATTTTACCAGGACAGTGAACTGTGTTTTTCACAAGCCTGGTGAGACAAGGAGGGACACTGATTTCCTGTGGTCCTAAAATATATTAAATTACTGTTTTAATATTTCTCCCTCATAAGCAGGAAGAAGACACACAATCCTTCTGTCCAAACTGGCAGGCTGAAGTTGTCTCAGACAATTTGTGTGGTCAGAGTGAAAATCCACAGAAGTCCAAGGGTCCAGGGCTCCTCAGCTTCAGAGTGAGTTTTTTGAGGACTCAACCTCTAACTGTTGGGAAGCTCAGATTTACAGGAGACACCAGAAAAGCCTTGGCAAGGCACAGTCAGCTTTCAAACTTACTCTGTCTTGATATCAACAGCATCAAGCATATAAAACGTACACAGCTCTTTCTTCCTCAGTTCCAAAGTCTGTCCTGCTGAGGGACATCTCACCCGGTAACTTCCTATCCACTCAAATGGTGATGTGAGAGGTTGGGCTGCCACAACAGCCATTCCCTGTTGCTGTAAATCAGACTGTGACTGCAGAGAAGCTGCAGAGGAAGAGCCTTTTCTAATGTAAATGCATCCAGCAATGAAAGAAAGAGGGGAGGAAAGGGGCACAGGGGGAAGCAGCTCCCGGTTTCAGAAGAGCTTTTCAGTGTTTTCCAAGAGGCGTCAGCAGCTCTTTAAACCGAATCTTATAGATAAGAGATTTTAGAAGGTCACTTCTTTGTGAGGCAACAGACAGAGAGAAAGGGGAGAGGAAGGGAGAGTCTGTCTGAGATGCCTCTTCTTTTCTACCAGACATCCAAATATTCTTTTTCAGCTGTAACTGAGTCTGGCAGAGATTGACACTGTGGCCCCTGGGTTCTGCTAACAATATCCCTGTTTGACAATTCAGCTCTGACTAAGGGGAGACAAGTAGGGAATCTTTTTTCCAGTGGTCCTTGTGGCCTGAATACATACAGATGAGGAATCTCTCCTTCCCTCTTTCGGTAGGTTTTGGAGCCACTGTCCCTCTTGCAGTGTGCTGAATGTGGGCACTCAGAAATCTAATTCAGGTGTGCTGACCAGTGCAACAGTGGACTTCAATGGACTTCAAAGGTAGGACAAATGAATCTGAGAAAAAAATAAACATTGCAGACAAAATTGGCTCTGGCTTATTGGGTTTTTTTACAATACAATCTTAGTTGCATGTAAAAGTCATACTACAGAAAAAGGTACTTGGAACCCTAGAAAGAAATTTGTATTAGTGATTGCAGAGGCACTTTAACGGGAAAAAATAGAATATTTAGAGAAACTTTCTACTTCCCAAAACAATCAGAAGTCTTTGCTCTCCCTTTTAGCCTAAGGAAAATTTATTTTCTTTTGGTGTCAGTGGTGTGAGTTAAAAAAGAATTAAAAGGACACGTAAATGGAAAATGCAAGAGCAAAATAGAGATTGCAGGGTTTTTTGCTGAAAAATAATAAGGATCTATAAATGCATAGTGGACATTTGTGGCAAGAAGCTATACACAGTGAAAAATATTGTGGCATAAAATCAGATGAGCAAAAAGAAAATTTTGTTAGTGGGGCAGAAATTGGGAGAGTATTAACAGTCATGAGTTTCCAATAGGAATATTGAGAAGTAAAAGCACATTTATGTTTTTTGTCAGCTGATAAATTGTGAGTAGTTGTAAAATATGATGTCCCTGAGAGCAGGGTGTGGGTAACTCTGACCTGAGAGAGTCCCCACGTCAGTGGGGTGTCTTTTCACTGTTACGTTTTAGCAGAGAAGGCATATCTGATGTGCAGCACAGAGTCAGCAAGAGCTGTCCTGCAGACTGTCACCGTCTCTGGTTGTCCCTGAGGATCTGCCACGGTGCTGGGAGGTGGCCACCACCCTGGCTGTGCTGCTGCTTGGCAGACAAGGGTTTGTTTTCTCCACAGAAGTCTGAATTTTGCTCTTGGGCAGCCTTGAGTAATTCTATAGAATTTCTGTGGAAGATGGATTTTATTTTTCACCTGGTTCAAGTAGGAAAATTGTAAAATATAAAGTGATATGGTAAAAATATTCCTTTACCCATTTATCCAAACTGTCACTAACACCCACTCTTCTCGTTGAAGAGGGCAAGTAGCACGTGTGTGTGTGTGTGTGT
>VXBQ01002458.1:0-18172 GCA_013400175.1 Phainopepla nitens
GCTTTGGCACCCAGAGCATCTCCTGCCCATCCTTCTCCACGACCTTGGTGTTGCCATGTTTTCATCTCCTCCTCTAACTGAAATTAACAGTGCCCCAGTGTTTTGATTTTCTTCCTAAATCTGTTATCACAGAGGTGGTACCAACCTCTCTCACTGACCCAGCTTTGGCCAGCAGCACGTCCATCTTTAGAGCCATCAGGGATTTGCTCTGCTGGACATGGTGGAAGCTTCAGCAGCTTCCCACAGGAGCCATCTCTGTGCCCCCTCTACTACTAAAAACCAGGCAAAACCAGCACAGTGGGTGTATCATATTCGCTGTCATGTAGTAGCCTCTGAGAAAGTTGAGCAGTAAAATGGTCTGTTAAAAAACACATTGAAAGCAATGAGTGGGGAAACCTTCAAATACTGAAATCTACATTTAACAGCAGAGGTTCTACCAGATGAGTTTGCCCTGCTCAGCCAAAACCTCTATGTACCGTAGAAGGGGATAAAGTCCCTGTGNCACCCTAAATGAACTCAATAGACACCTTGGAGGGACAAGCATTGGCTATGGAAACTATATGCATATTGTTGGAAAATGTAGGAATTGGACAGGATGTAGATGGTATGGAATACAGGCCATTTCCTCTTGTCCTCTCACTGCAGGCATGGTAGATGAAACCAGCCACCACCTCACCATAACCACATTTCAGGTATTTATAGTGAACAATTAGATCCCCCCTGAGCCTCCTCTTCTCGAGACTAAACAAACCTAGTTACCTTCAGCCATTCCTCAAGACGTGTTTTTAGACCTTTCACAAGCCTTGTGGCCCTTTGCTGGATGTGTTCCAGCACTTCAGTGCTCTTTTTAAACCTGAACGCAGTACTCAAGGTTCAGCCTCACCAATGCCAAGTACAGAGGGACAATCACTTCCACAGCCCCCAGTCCTGCTGGCTACATTATTCTTGATACAGGCCAAGATGCCANTGAAACCAGCCACCACCTCACCATAACCACATTTCAGGTATTTATAGTGAACAATTAGATCCCCCCTGAGCCTCCTCTTCTCGAGACTAAACAAACCTAGTTACCTTCAGCCATTCCTCAAGACGTGTTTTTAGACCTTTCACAAGCCTTGTGGCCCTTTGCTGGATGTGTTCCAGCACTTCAGTGCTCTTTTTAAACCTGAACGCAGTACTCAAGGTTCAGCCTCACCAATGCCAAGTACAGAGGGACAATCACTTCCACAGCCCCCAGTCCTGCTGGCTACATTATTCTTGATACAGGCCAAGATGCCATTTATCTTAAATCACAACTGGCCTATAAGCACATGGAACTTTCCCTAAGAAACAGCAGTCTGAATTTTTATCTTCAATTTATTGTAATCAGAGTTGTTACAGATTATTATTTTTATGGCTTCAAGAAGAATCCTAGCAGAAGAAAAAAATGCCACATCCAAGAAGGCAACAGATCTCTTGCCTAGATTCGTATGTTAGATTGAGACTGTATGCAAAGTAGCACAGGAAACTGATGAAAAATTATTTACTTCTTCTTAAATAAGATTTTTGATGTCAAGTAACATTCATTTTTAAGAGACTGATTTTTAAAAAAATATTTTAAAAATAAAATAGCTTAATACTTTAGTGTTAGAATAAAAAATATAGTATTTTTTTCTCACTTCTTTATAATGTGAGAAAATATAAGTTCTAGAAACAAGCTGTAAACAAGTGGAAGTCTGAAAATTGAAAAAATTAATTTAATGCTTTGAATTCAAACTATTTATTTGCTCACAGAAAATCAAGAAGAGTATTCCTATTTCTACTGCTCTCCTTCACTACTCTGTAGAATCTTGTGCCATATTTGTATGAATGAATACTGACAACAGTTGAACTCTTTTACCAGGACTATAAGTCCAGATATTTTTTAAAACAAATGGATTTTTTTTTTTTTTAAAAAAAACCCTCAATCAAGACTATCAATTTGTGGTTATATATCCAATACGACTAATCTGCTGCAAATATTCCATTTAATTTCTTTTTACAAAAACAACAAATTTCCAAACTGAACTTAATAAAAACATACAAAATCAGTGCACACTTCTTAAATAACTTAAAATACCTTGTTCCGTGTACGGTTTAGTATGATACTGCTGATTCAAAACAAATCGTAAAGTACTCTTGTATAAAACATATATTTACTGGAGTAATTCAGCATAGTGATCTATCACCTTTTGCAGTATGCAGTAACCATACATTAAGTTAAACTCCAACACAAAAGATTATGAGCCAAAACTTTTCAAATAGTAGTGCAGAAGAGAGCAATTCATGTACAACCTGAATCATGAAGAACATGAAAAATGAAGATATTCACTGAGTCTCTGATGAGCAGCACAAGGGACAACTGAGCTCCATATTTATCCTCTTGAGTAATAATGTAAGAGATCAAAATCTCATTTCTGGGAATAATCACATTGTTATCTGTCATTGGAAAAAGTATCCATATTTTATGTTCTCTACTATAACATATCTGTGCTTTCTTGACACAGCTGGTCATTTTCTTGCACATTTGTATTCTTCAGTAAATAAATCCACATCTCAAATGCTGCGTCTGGTCATGATATTAAAATATAATTCATGTTAAAGACCAACAAAATATAATTACTGTGATGAAAGTACAATTAATTATAAATAAGAAGGGTCTGCAAATCACATTATGAAATCTTAAACAACTTCTTCAGGCCTTACTCAGAAGCCTAAAACTATTTGAAACATTCAGACCCACACAGTCATTCCCAAAATTCAATACTGAAGGATTTCTTATGACATCATATTATTAAAGTAACACAGCGGAGTAAAAAATAACTTAGACTATGTCTGTATCACTGGATTTCTCCACGACCACACACAGCCGGTCACAAATATCAATGACAGGGTGCTCAGAAAGCTTTAACCCTCATGTTTCTCTAGCCTCCATTTTAGATTTTAAAAAGCTACAAATTAGCACTTAGTTTCTGTAAGCTTAACTAGATTAAAAAGATCTCAAAAACTACACTACAGCTAAATTATCGTAATGTATAAAAATGTATTTCCCCACTGCTACAAAGGTACAGGTGCATTTATCCATTTCTAGCCATGTTATATAATTACAGTATCTTAAATAATAATTAGAAGAGTGAATGAGAATCTGCATATACTTATATATACATATTTAAAGCTGCAGGGCAGACTGTAAAGTAAGACAATTTTCTTTTCCTTGAAATTCACCTAGCTACAGCAGATGTCAGGGATATGGTATGACTCTGGAGAAGCCTAAAATGCCCCCATAAATCCTCCTGTAGCTACAGGGATTGCCACTGAGTACCAAGGAACAGAAAACAACAGGTCTCCTTTGGAATTAAGAATCAAAAAACTCAAACACAACAAAACTGTCCTCTTGTATGAAATTATATTAAGATACAAAGGCTGAGAATTTTCTGTGTAACTCTAGTCTGTCTCACTAGGTATCCACCTGAATCTTGTCTTTCCTCTCAGCAACACATTCGAATCTCAATGAAATTCATTTACATAGATCTTGCAAACAATTAAAATAATTTATTGTGCCCATAACTGTGTCTAGTACTTCAGCATATGCTTTTATGGTTACCTGAAATGTCAGTTGTTGGAGGCTGCTCAGCAGCATAACTTTTTGGAGTAAAAGACTAATTGTGAGGGCATCTGGTCAAAGGCCCACAGTAAACTTAACCCATCATATCGTCCCACAACATTCTGCCACACGGATATCCCATGATGACCCTTTTGTAGATGACACTTACTGCCTAGGTAATAAATCTGAACAATGCATGTACCCTTTGTCCATGAGCATCTCTTATGGGTCATAATCTAAGCCCTAGAAAAGTTTTAAGTATTGAATATTTATATATGGAAACACAAAATCTGCTTTTCCTTTGACCTCCTACTACTACCAGTAAAACTGAAATTTACTAAAATTTTAGTTCCTTGGTACCTCAGACAGGAATTAGATGAGAATTTTATAAGCAAGTATTTTATGCATGCTAAGTCAAATAAACTTCTAGCAAAAAGGACACAAATAAGTTTCTGGCTTTCAAAAAACAGGGATATCACCCATGAGTCACCCATACCAACCTCAAGAAGATCAGGTTACACACTGTTAGACATATGATAAAATTATGCTGGGACTAATAATGGCACTTGCATATTAGATCAAGAGTACAAGCTCAACCAGGTAGTTCTTAGCCTTCCTGAAATACAGGAGCTTTGTAAGAGCTTCAGTATATTTACACAAACTTTAGAAAACTATTTTTATTCGACTAACACTGGCATGTTTTGCACACAAACTGAATCTCTCTATGCAGTCTTCACATATTACAACTAAATATTTATGAATTTATTCCTGCACAGAATGCTATTAACTCAGAACAAGATTGAAAGGAAAGGTTAAGAAAGTATCTAGAAGCTCATCTAGGAGTGACTTTACACCCTTCTTTTTTTCTTATTTTTGTTTAATTTCCTTTTGCGTACAAAATAACATCCAGATAATTTTATATCATGGCTCAGAAAAAAAAGAAAAGCTTTTCTGGGAGTGTTCTTACATCTTAACAGGCAAAAGCTCAGACACTTGGTAGAACTCCTGCAACTTTTGTTAAAATAAAAGGAGAAAACAGAATCAGTACTCTCAAATTCTAGGCCTGACTGTCACTAAACCTTTTTAAATTGAGGAACAGGTCAATAAAAATAATGAATTTACAAGTTTAGCCTCCTAGGTAGGTACACATATGAAATCATATGTGTAGAAAAAGTTAGGCAAGAGTCAAAGGCAAAATCTAAGAATGTCTGTATGCTCAAGTAACTTTAAGCAGCAGGATTACAAATAGAGCAACTATGCTTTGCAGGATTGTGATTTCTGAGGAAAAAATTAACCCTCCAGCAAAACCCAAGAGGTGTAAAACACAAGAATCCTCAGAAAAGCCTCAGAGGCCGCAATTCTGCTGCTTCAGCAACTGCGAAAATCAATGCAACTTTTTAGCTCAGTTTTTGGTTTAGTAAGCATCTTCTTATTTGCCTCTGCAAGTAAGACAAATTGACTGCAATTCTTCATAATCCCTTTTTTTGTTTTTAATTAAAAAAAATACTGAAAGACTGGTTAAGACCTAAAAGCTTGTTGGCTGTTTTAATATTCTGTCTGTTGCTGTATTTGGAACTTTTATCCCCACACAATAACTGTATTGCATACATAGGTAAAAAGCAGCCACACTATGTGCAGAGGTACAGTGAAAACGAAGCAGATAAAAATATCACTTTGCAACAAACTTCCAACACGCAAACATTCTTTTATCACTACTGAGCCAAACTTTCACTCTGTAGAGCACTGCATACTGTCTCGAGTGTCTGGAATTTGTCCTAGGAAACTCTGAATAGCTGTATTCCCACCTCCACAAGTAGTTTGAGGTCACTTCTAGTAAGGAGAACTTAAGACCCATTGAAAAGAACCAGCAACAAAAGCACTACAGGGTGTCTGCACACAGCACAGAAGAAATTAGAGTTATTTAGTTAGTTTTCCTACAAATGCTTTAGAATTATGAAGTATTACAACCTAAAGCTTAAAAATATTTATTACTACAGGTTTTTAAGAATTTAAGCATCTTCACCTACAGGATCTCTTTAAAAATAACACTGAAGAAACTATTATGATTTACATTTCAAAAGCCCAAACAATTAACAAGCAGTGTAATATATTTAGGGACCCATGATACATTTCTCATCACTCTATTCATTTTTAGAAGTATCCACTCAATATACTTTATTGAGAACACTGTATTAAACTAGTCCAATTAGGGCATAGTGAACTGAATCTGAATGAGATCTACTTAAAATAACAGGCCTAAAATTGCACAGAATAGAAGCTTTTTGCAAATTTATACATTCTCGTAATATCCAGTGCAATATCCTTAGGCATGTTTAATCAGCACTTCCAATGTTAATAATAACAGCAATAATAATAGAACATTAAATCCACTTTGGGCTTTTGGTAGGTTTAGACAGCAGTTACATTTCAACAAGAGAGCAAAGCAAAATGATTGATTGTTCAATTATGGATCTGCCCTGCGACAGAAACATGGTGCACTGCAAAGGTACCAATTCCCCTAAAGGAAATGGAAAGTTTTCTGTTGCATAGAGTGATCACCACAACCAACAATAAACCTGATTTTAAATTATGGTTGAGTGAAAACCAGCAGGACAAGAGCAAAAGGACATATCACAAAACTAATGTGCAAACAGTTAAGCAAAACTCCTGGAAGAGTGCTACTAGAAAGAAAATTGCCGAGATTTCTAGCCCTCTTTACATTCCAGTGTCATAAATGGGAGGAAAAAACCACTAGGACTCAGAATATGTACAAAAATTCTTAAATACCACATGCAGCACAGACATAGTTTAGAAAATATATTTCCAGGAGAGTTGTAAGAGCATTGAAATTACAAGTTTTTCTTCTTTAAAAGTAAAAATGATATTATGTTTTCCAGAGCACCAGCCTAGACAGTTCAAAAAGCTTGACTGAACTCTCAGCCTGCACAGCAGAAAATATGATCATCTCCACAATGTAGTAGCTCTATGAAATGCCCATTTCTTATATCTGTGAGATGGATAGAGGTCTCTTATCCTGAAGGGAAAAAAAACAATATAAGTGCCTAAGTGTTTCTTGAAGCAGAACAAGCTCAAGTTGCCCAGTCCTTACCCACTAGGCCACACAAGCCTAATCTAGCCCACAGAGAATTTACATTGCAAGATAGTTTGTCAGTTTATTCCCAGGACAAAATTCTTATTTTTAATTAACCACTCTGGTCAGAGCAAATTTTAAAAGGTCTGGCTGTCACTGTTACTTTAGATTCTAAGTCCAGAAGCGAAAAAGCACAGTGCTTTCAGATACTTAGCAGATAAATTACTGTAATTAATTTCAAATATGCAATATTGCAAATATTTGCAACAATAAAACTACAGAACTGGAAAGTTCCATACTACCCATAAATAAAGCTCGGGGTAGTACCGTAAATCATCATGAGGCAAATAAAGCCTTTATTCATTAGTTAAGAGTGTTATAAAGCTTTGTGATTTTTACAGACTGTGGTCCATGTTGTAAACTTGCGGCAAAACTTAGTTACACAAATTTAATTTCTGAAATTAGTTTGGTTGAGAAAGGTCAACATAGTTGAAGAAGTAAGACAAAATTACAATACAAACATTAACCAATGCAATAATACTTCAATACGACTTCTTTTATTTTTTTAATTAAGTCAATTAAGGATAAGAGCTAAAAAAAAAAAAAAAGCTTTGCATTTACTATCAAATGGCACCTACTGCAAAATATCTGAAACTTTACACCATGAAAGACACATGCAACTTGTCTGGGCAAAAGCAGCAAGCACCACAGTTTCAGTCGGAAGAGAACAGCTTGTATTTGCTTCATGAGGTTTCTCTTTGGTGGAACAGAGCTCCAAATTCATTGAAGTTTTCAACTTTCTTAATACACATACATAGCTTAGGAACCAAAAAAGCCCACGCTGTCTTATACTTCATGCCTACTCAGCAACAGCAGAAGCAACATAAAACATGGGAACTCTCTGGCAAGAGAAATGAAGGCAAGAACAAAGTTATTTCCTTCACACTTCCCTTCAAGAATAGTATTAAACACTAAGTGCTGGTTTTTAGGAGTGCTTGCTTTTTCCTGGAAGTTCTATACAGACAAGAACATTCTTCATGACTTGTATGACAGTAAACCAGGAGACGCTCTTCTCCAACACTTCTGGATCTCATGGAACACACAAATGAAATGTTAGTGTTGCATGGCAAGCAAATAAAAATTATAAGAGCAGAAGCATATATGGAGGGTGTTGCAAGGTGGCTCACAGCAATTCTGAAGTCAGATAACCATCTGATGATGCCATTTCTCCTGAACACACTAGTTAAATCAGATCACATAGCTCAGATAAAACTGCTTATTAACTATATTCTGTTTTAGCATAAATCAACCCAAAATTTAAAAAGGTTGAGTAAAACAGAACTATGATATAGTCATCAAATGCAGGATCATGTATTTTTCCAGAGGACTTATTTCAGTTAATCCATTAAAAAAAATGCACTAAGAGACAGAAATGAGATTGTGTAACCTGCTGCAAGACTGTCTTAACTTATTATCCTTATTTGACAACATAACTAGCTTTTTTTAAATTTTCTAGTATAGTATACAGGATTTTATCTCAAGCAGAACAAATAAATACTCAAAATGTCCATCCAACATTAGCTGAATTAATTTTAAAAGATCTCTTTTTTTTCCAGCTATTCATAAGATCACTGAATCACAGAATGAAGGGACCTTAGACATCATTTAATCCCAATGACACTGCCATGGGGAGCAGTACTTTCCACTAGACCAGGTTGTTCAAAACTCCATCTAACCTGACCTCCAGTACTTCCAGAGATGGGGCACAAGAGTGGAGGGGGAGACATAAAACCCTCAACTTGCTTTTCATGCTTCTTTTGATGCAGCCCAGGACATGGTTGGAGTCTGGGCTGCAAGTCTACATTGCCCAGTCACTGAGTCACTGAGCTTCTTGGCAACCAAGACTCTCAAGTCCTTTCCCTCAGGTTTTCTCTCAACCTATTCTCCATCCAGTCTCTACCTGTGCTTGGGACTGCCCCAACACAGGTGCACAACCTCACACTTGGCCTTGCTGAATGCCAAGGTTTGCACATACCTACCTCTCAAGCCAGTCAAGGTCCCCTCCGAATGGCATCTCTGTCCTCTGGCATGTTGTCAGCAAACTTGCTTAGGATGCACTGATTTCCAAAGTTCAAGTCACCAGGGGTGACGTTAAACAGTGCCAATTCCTATATGACCCTGAGGAACCCCACTCATCACTGGTCTCCATTCAGGCCATTATGCCATTGACTGTAACTTGAGTGCAACCATACAGCCAATTCCTTACCCACTGACTGGTACATGCATCAAATCTCTGTCTTTCTAATTTAGAGAAAAGGATTTAGTGCAGCAGTATCAAAGGCATTGCAAAGTTCCAGGTAGCTGATGTCAGCAGTTGATGTTGCTCTTCCACCAATGCTGTAATCCTTCATAGCAGGCCTTCAAATTTGTCAGGCACAATTTGCCCGACAAAAAGCGAAGTCATGTTAGCTGTCATCCATCTCCTCCTTATCTTCCATGCTCCTTTACATAGTTTCCAGGAGGATATGCTCCATGATCTTGCTGAGCACATAGTGAGACTGAGCAGCCTGTAGCTCTCCATGTCTTCCTCTTTTCCCTTTTAAAAATAGGTGGTTGTTTCTCCTTTTTCAGTCAGTAAGAATTTCACTAGGCTACTATAACTTCTTAAATATGATGCACAGAGGCTTAGTCACTGCATCTGCTCATTTCCTCAAAGCAGATGCATCTAATCTGGTTCCACAGCATCAGACCTGATCTTCTCCTACAGCACACACTTCTTCATTCTCCCAGTCCTGGCTTTTGCCTTTTGTGACTTGGATGGTGGAGCTGAAGCACTCACAAAAAAAAACTGTAGAGTACCTCAGCCTTCTCCATGTGCAGGCTAACCAGGTCTCCTGTTTGACTTTTCTCTTTCAAAAAAGGCCTGTATTCTCCGTAGTCTTCATTCTATCACTGACATACACATAGAAGCTTTTCTTGTTGCTCCTTACATCCCCAGGCAGATTTACTATCACTGCTTTAGCTTTCCTAACCTCATGCCTGGCTGCTGGGAAAACTTCTCTGTATTCCTCCCCAAGCCACCTGTCCTTGCTGCCACCCGCTATATGGTTCCTGTTTGTGTTTGTCTAGCAGCTCCTTCTTTATTGATGCAGGCCTCCTAGAATTTTATGTTTGACTGTCTCTTTGTTGCTATGCTGAGCTTGTAGGAGATTAATATTTACCAGCTCTCCTGGGCCTTTCATCCCTCTAAGACTTTATCACATGGTACTCTACCAAGAAGATCCCCGGAGAGGCTGAAGTCTTCTCTTTGGAAGCCCAGGGTAGTGAGCTTGCTGTGTATCCTTCTAGCTGACCTAAGCATCTTCAACTCCACCATTTAAAGGTCACTGCAACTCAGACTGCTCTTGAGCTTCACATTTACTGACAGCCCTCCCTCTGATGAGAACAAGGTCCATCATAGCACCTCCCCTCGTTGGTTCCTCCATCACTTAGAGAAGGAAGCTGTCAGCAATACTATCCAAGAACCTCCTGGATTGTTTTTGCCCCACTGTCTTGTCCCTCCAAAAGACATCAGGGTGGCTGAAGTCTTCTGACAGGAGAGGCGCTTGTGATTATGAGGCCATTCCTGTCTACAGAGGGCTTCATCTACTCTGTTGTCCTGGTTGGGTGGCCTCTAGTGCCATAATGTCACTTGCCCCTGCCCCTGCCTTTAATCTTGATCCATAAGCTCTGAGTCATGTTCTCATCCAGATGGAGCTCCGTGCACTCCTGCTAGTCATTGACACAGGAAACAACAGCATCTGACCATCTCCCCGGCCTATCCTTCCCAGTAAGCTTGTATCTTTCCAGTCCAACCCTCTAGTCAAAGGAGCCATCCCACCACATGTATATCACGCCAGTAAGATTGCAGCCCTGGAGATGTGTGCATTTCTAAGTCCTCTCGTTCACTCTCCATGCTATGTGCATTTCCATGGACTCCTTTAGTTGAGCCCTGGTGAAGCTGACTTAATGGCTAGACGGTGTGGGATTCCTTTGTGCTGTTCTTCAGGTGTTCTCCTGCTGATCTGTGATCCCTCTCCAGGCTCTGGGCATCTCTCATTAGTACTGGCATCAAACTGGTTGGAAACAGATGGGTTGAGGTTCCCTTCCCCCAGTAACTTTAGTTTGAAATTCTCACCAGCTTGGCAAACCTATGACCAAGAATGCTCTGCTTCTCTGACAGATGGACCTCCTAAGTCCCCAGTAGATCAGGTTTCTCAAAGAAAGTCCCATAGCCTAAGCAGTCTCTGGGTGCAGCACCAGTTCCATAACCATTTATTGATCTGCTATATTCAACTGGATCTTTCAAACACATTTCACTTAACTGGAAGGACTGACCACTTTCTGAGCTCTGGAGTCCCTCATCACTACTCCCAGCAGTTCTGTAATCCTTCTTGATGCTACTAGGATTGCTTCTGGCTGTATCACTGGTACCTACGTGAAACAATAGCCATGGCTTCTTCCTTACCCCCTACAACAGTCTTCCTCACCAATCCTTTCCTCTACTTTTTCTCACCCTTTACACAATTCTAGGTTTCTTTTTCCCAAGGCTATGATTTATGGCTGACATACAGCCTTTTTGCTGCTACGGCTCTCCTCTGTCACCCACTTAACTTTCTTTAAATCACATTTAAACTGTAATTTTCTCCCTAATTTATAGTCAATTTTGTATGAGAACAAGACGTTCTAAGAATGCTAATGAGATATGGTGGCTTTAACATGTAGGTCTCTAGATCAAAGTCATCTGTAAGCAGCATTAGGTTGCTGAAAGTTCGGTGATATTTTTAATGAACTGAGGAAGATACACTGAGAAGCCTTCGTGAAACTTCAAGTGGTCAGATATACACATCATAACATTATATAAAACAGCATGATATCTGTTTGGCACTGGCAGCAGAAAGGTTTGGGACACAAAGATTCCAAACTCAGGGGTTACTCTATCAGGCGCCAGTAAAAGTACCTCAGCTCATTGTTGTGCAAGAATATTCGTCATCTACAGAATTTGCAATAAATCTTACATTTTACACCATGATGTTGCATTAATCAATACATAGATTTTGATTAAAACCCACTAAATATCCTTGTGCTTTATGAAACTGCGTGTGAAAGACAGCATGACAAAATTGATTATAATGTTTAATAGGTTACCCATCCCTTCTACATTTATATTTTTGTTTATTTAGGGCAATCTTATTCATCTATTTTAATAAATTTAATGTTCATTAAAGGAACAGAAAAAAGAGCACAAACAGCAATAATCATGCTTCATGTAAACAGATGCCATCTTAAACTGCATGCTGAGCTCTAATTAAACATGGTTTGGGGCTGTCACTGCATCCCTTGTATGAGAGGTTACATTTATTCTACTGCTGAAGGAAAAGTCAAGAGATTAATTAATATGCATGATGTGAAATATATGGAACCTATTGTCTGGGATCAGTAATGGAAGCAGAGCAACTCAGACAATGAAAATTGATTACATGGTAATGTCCAATTTTTAGTACTATTTAATGCTACATGGTAGGTGAAAACAACATTTATTCAAACACTTCAAGTCCCAAATATCATCTGAATTATGATCTAATGTATTCAAATGATGCCACATGAAAAGGCTGCTAGCAAAACAGTGCAGGTACAAATGTATTTCTTACAAAAATAGCCCTATTGTTCACTAAAAAGAGAAAAAAAAAACAAGTTTACAAACTGTAAAAAATACTTCTAAGTACAATAACAATGTAAGAATTTGATTTTGGTAAACACAACTTCAAACTTGAATATTACTGTCAATTTTCTTATTTCACCTTTCCAAGGCTCCTAGTGAAAATATTTCTGTATTAATCAACCTCTATTAAATTTAGTATGTAACCAGAAGTTTCCCAGGAGAGCTTACAAGGCTTACAGTGCAAAGTACTCTGAATTCCATTGAACACTGTCTATGCCTGTGCAGCAATTGGCACATGTCAGACCGATCAGCCACTCTTACAGATTTCGCAAATGAAAATGGTTCCGGTTTTTAATACGTACACAAATGACTGAAGGCTGACTGTAACAGTAGAGTAGCATACACCCACTGTTTAATAACCACTTAAACAGGAGCACAGGTTAAAAACTAGTTTTAGATTCATCACATGCCCTTTCCAAAGAACCTGAAAAGTACTATCACTTTGGGATGTTTTCCCATATTCCATGTTCATTCCTCAGTGAAATGGAATTAGAAGGACCATAAGAGGTCTTGAATTGGCACTATACTATTTATTATTATTAAATATTTATGTATTTATTATTTATTTATGTGAATACACATTTGTTATATATTCTTCAATATAAGATTTTGCTTTACGAAAAAAAAAGAAAGACAAAAAAAAAGTGAAAAAAGAGACTGTTTAGAAACAGCTTGCTCCAGAAGCATTTCAAATTTTTGCATGATTACAGTCCAAAATGCAAGAAAATTTATACTTTACTTTATTATAAATAAAAAGGAGTCTCACTTGAGACAAATCTGATTTATAACTTAATATAAAAGGACATCATGATTTATCAACTTTATCAACTTATGGCGAAACTCCAAATGTTTTCCTTTTTTTAATCACTAGTTTAAAATCTATGTATAAAAAGGCAGAAAGTGGAAAAAAAATAAAGTAAGAAAGATAACAGAAGACTGCCAAATTTCTCTCCTACCAAACATGTAATTCAAAGATTCAAAGGAAAATCGTTATGGAGAAATCTTAAGTATCACATCATTCATGGAACATTTCTGTTTAAAAGTATACGTACTTCATTGTGAATTCTAGTTTTAATTCCCGTTAACTTCAAACAGTCAATTTTAACATCAAAAATGTTAAGTTTAAATTTGTAACAAAAAAGATTTAGGAGCTGCAGTTAGAAATTGCTACACTGTGAAGTAACACTAAAGAAACTAAAGACAAAAATTGGTATATTTTTCCGGTAAACTTCCTGCAAACTAATTCATGTATATATGTTAAGAAATATTGAGGCGGAGGCTCAAATGCCTCTTTCCTTGCAGGCGTGGAATTGTCAGGCTTCTTACACTGTGCAAGATTGAGTGTCAAAAATGCAGTTGGTTAGTCTGTCTAAATACAGAAATTGGATTGCTCCAACTGCCCAAACCTAGGTGCCCATACAGAAGCCTGTATGGGCTCCATGTCATGCATATTACAATGGGTAGTCCACAAAGGAGCATCTGTGCCCTCAAAAGGTTACCGTAGAGCTGGCTAAACGCCTCCCTGGCCATCTCGCCTCTGAACACAGGATCACACACACATTACCAACGTGTTGCACTGATCAGAACAACTGCTACCAGGAAAATACACCAGCTACACTGCTGGCACTAAAATCTGTGAGGAAAGCAGAGAAGGAAGGATGTAAGGGTCAAGCACAATAATGAAAAGCATTGTTCATCATCTAATGGTGATAAAAGTAAAATAATCAATAGCGTACAGCAGAACCTCTCAAATCTAGATGGGATTTCCACTTCTAGAGATGTAATAATTTTCTAAATCTCAATAATTAAAAAAAAAAACAACAAAACTTCAAAATATTAGAAGTTTCTGGTGTTCAGATACAGCAACAAAATCTAATGCATGCAATCTCCTTAGCCACTAAATTCTAATTCCCATGTACGCACATTTGTCTTAGTGTACATGTAGGTGCACTCAGGAGATATCAAGACCAAAAAGGAAGAAAAGAAACCCATTAGTTTTGGAGTAATCATGATGCTTTTCCCTTTCTAGTGAAAAATATTTATCAATTTAAAAAAAAAAAGTGGCTCAGTTCCATATTATTTTTATGAATCAACTATGGTCATAAACATTTCAATTCTACAGAGAAAGCTACACAGAAAGGACAACTTACATATACTAATTTGCCAAATATTACTTTTGAAATAACTACTTTTTATAGAAACCATATTTTCTTTTTCTTTTAGTGCTTGCTGACAACAGAAATAGATCCAAGCTGTAATTTATTTGTATCAATTTCCTACTTTACTAGTGTCCAGTAAAATCATTCAAACAGCATGACAGATAAAAGGCAATAATAAAAAGTATTTTCAGTCTTCAGAGAGCTATAATGTGCACTGAATACAAACATCAGTTAAGGAATAAAAATTAAACAACCAACACACACATACTTAACAAAGTCCTGCTGGTACCTCGCAAGACAACTCCTAAATATATTTCAGTACCCAGAAATGAAAATGTTATGTAAAATGATGTGCATTGATCCAGTAATCCTCAAAGCTCTTAGAGTGACTTTAATTTACCTGAACACAGAACAGCTTTAAGAAAAATCCTTATAGACCTTGCCAAAATCTGACTGCAGGGAATGGCATATTTTTATAGCCATAAAGGCAGAAAAACAAAAAAGATGTCAAACACAAGGCCAATGGTAGCTAAAGCTATCATGTTTTCTACTCAAAGAAAAAGCAACAGTGTGAACATTACTCATAAAATAGTCTAAGTAGAAGATGAAAAAAAAAGTTGATCGTGAGTTATAGTAAAATATTTTTAGTAACAGCAGTCTGTGCAACTAAAGGATAAAAGCTGTATAAAATGTAGAATTAAAATAAAAACTTACATCCCACATATGTACACCGGGTAATATATATATGTATATTGGGTAAAATACTGTTTCAGTAGAAAGTTGTCTGTGATGAAGTTTATTGTCAAATAATAACTGCACATACCAAAATAACATGTGACTTCAGCTATACCAGTGGTAGAAAATATTAATACAAACTAAAAGCTGCAAAAACTATTGCTTTAAAAAATCTTACACCTGGAAAAAGACCAAAATGAAAACAACAAATAATAGGTTCTATACATATCAGGTTCTCTGTCCTATGAAAGAAATCGAAGACAGATTTTATTCTCACACAGCAGAAAACATCTGGGACTCAGAGTTACAATTCCAAGAAATACTTTCTTAGCTTTATCTTTATTTGCCTTGTATGATTCGTATCAAATTGAGATTTATTAATATTAGCTTTTATCACATGTAGAGAAAATCATCTGATTGCTCTGTACTACAGTGTTTATTCTTCTACTGATAAATCCCTGTGCACTGAATTCTATGAATGTGTATAACAGATCAAAGACTTCAGTGAAGTAAAGGGACAGAAAGGAAACTGGAAGGCTTAACCCCTAAGTAGATTGTTCAATGTAATAAAATTCTACTTTAAAAACAAAGCAAGCCTATGCTATATACATCGGTCCATGTCAGCAAATCTAGCTGTCAAAATCATACTGATTTAAAATTGTTGTTCCAACTACCGAGAGAAAGGACACCTTCTTACTCTTAGATACGACTTCCAATCCAAAGTCTTTTGGTCTTCAGCTCATTTACCTTAACAAAAATGTACAAAAGGCATTAACTTAGCGAAAAAGATGAAAGCGCAGAAGAGCAGCAATATAAGAACAATAAAAGCTTTTTGAGGCAAAAGGCTGGAAACTCTAAAAGAAAGTAAAACGAAAGCTAAAGAATAACAGACATAAAGCCCTGAGTAAGGCACTTACACATAATAACGTAACATACAAATCCACAGGAAATATATTACTTGTACAGCATAATTTACAATTAAATGCCATCTAATATCTACATTTCTGTCCAAAGATTTGCATCAAACATCAATTTGCTCATTATTTTCAATATCTGCAGAATTTTTCTGAAGTGTCAGCTGAAGTCCAAGAAGTACTTCAACTTACGTTTTTCTCCATCACTAACTCAACAAAAATGTGAATAACCCAATGCAAAACTAAAAAAAAATTATAAAACAGAACAAGACCAGTGGGGGGAAAAACAAGACACAAAAAAACAGTCAAAACCACCTCAGCTGATTCAGATAAATGCATCACTAAAATATAAGACAGTGTGAATCAATTAGAATTTTTTTTTTGGCTTGACTGGGTAGACAGTGTTTCAGCCCTGCATTGTGGTTTCATGAAAGAGAAATTTCTGACAGTGATGCCTATAGTAGCACTCCTGTATCATGTAAAATTTTAAAAAGTGTTTATGAACTGAAGCAATTATAGCAACAAATTTTGACAATTATAGTAACAGACTGTTACGGACCTCTTACTTGTTAATATTTTTTCCTGCAGTAAACTGACATGGCTCCATAATGAACACAAATGAAAATACGGTGTATTTCAATAGCTGGGAGATATTTTGCTTCTTCTGTATGCAAATTGAAAAGAAAACATTATCAAGGAGTATTATATTACTTTTATACTTTCCATAAACCAAGGAAAGCAGTAAACCATTCCATCTCTTGTCAACTATGATAATATTTATCTGAACATTATGAAGAAGAGGTAAAAATAGTGTAAAGCAGAAATTAGCATTCTTTACTTCCTTTCATTCCACAGACTCAAGAGTCCAAATTAAAAATAAATCACTTAAGTGTGTATACTTTTTTCTAAACCACACCCATGCTTATTTTTAAACCCACATATACTCTCATAGATTTCAGTAATGTTACACAGTGGTGAAGTTACCTAAATATATGGTTACAGGTATGTAATATCTCTGCTGAATTCTACCTCAAATGAAGCATGTATTATTTATGCTTTTTGTCCTTGCTTACATTTCCACATATATGTTCTCATATTTCTAAAATACACTTTTACTATAGAGAAGGACAGGACAAAGAACCACTAACCTGATGTGTGATTAAATCCATTTAATACTGTGGGAGTATATGTATAAATAAAGTGAGCCATACACAGCACAGAGTTCTTATTATCAAGGACTGCTTACACACAAGCATTGTCCTTCCACAAGGAAGCTCAATTTAAAAACAGTCCTTCATTAATCTACAAAAGACAATTTTCTCTCTAACACTCAAAAAAAAAATCTCCTCTCTCATTTGGTGTGTCATTTTGTCAGCAGCCATAAATATTCAGCATTTTTGAAGTAATTTCAGGGAATCTGGTTACATGACTCCCAGCACCTAAATTTATTTTTAGCTATATGTCTATAAACAACTTTTTTTCTTCAAAATTATCTTCAGAATTACAGATAATTAGTGAAAGATAAGAGGGAAGAGTGAAAACAAGAGTGCTTTACAACCATTCTTTTTTTCTGTATTCTTCCTATTTTACTAGCCAATGACACAAACCAGAGACTAAATTCTAGGCTGTAAACCACAGAAGACGCATGCAAGGATTCTCTTACATATAATGCTGCAGTAAGGGGATCTCTGCAAAGTACAGCTGACTGGACTAGTTCGTAGCATTCAGTGATCTTTGCAATCTGTCTGGGTAGCGTAGTGTATTTGTGAAGCACAAGTATGCCTTCATACTTCTGAGCTGTGCTAAAAATGCAACTATAAAACTTTTGATAGTTCAAGTAAAAACTAACAATGCAAAGGAATATATATGATAGACACCCTCAGTCTCTTA
>VXBQ01002458.1:18268-29805 GCA_013400175.1 Phainopepla nitens
CAGGAAAAATCTGAAAGCGAATTGCTGAGCATACACATATTTTCACAGTCCTCCAAAGGAAGGCTCTGCATTTTTTAAGAAGTACTGTGGTATCTTCAAGCAAATACTGTATAAAATTATTAGTTGAGATGGATCATCTTGTTTTTCAGTCTACAAACCATTAAGAAAAACAGAAAAATCATCATCATTATAGCAAAGCAAAGAAGAAGACTAAGGACAGTTTTTCCTTTCAGCACATTCGATGGTTCATTGGAAACAAAGAACTAATAAATCAAAATGTTAAGTCACCATGTATCGAAGTTACCTAAGTATCTATTTGCAAACCTAAAGGAGACAAGACATTGACAAGATTTGCAACACATCCAGAAGTAGAAGATCTCAGTGCTAGGAATTTCTAAAAACTGGTCTTTGTAAGAACAGGACTTTGAAAATACAGAAATAAAAAAAAACCACATTCAAATAGCCAGAACTTAATTCTGAAAGAAGCTTCAGACTTTGTATACATTCACACAAGCCATGACAGTTCAATATTAGCTTCAAACCACTAGAAAGAGCAACCAAAATCACAATTAAACACCTATGACAAGTGTGGTTAACTGCGCTCTCAGCAAAACATAAACTCTCAGCTGCTATGGCTTCATTCCTTTCAATGGAACTGTACACATCAAGCTTCCCTCAGCAGCTACTACATTATTAAACACATGCAACTACAGGCAACATCAGAAACCTAGTAAGTAACACATCTAAACCTCTGACTGGAGCAATCATCTACCCAACACTAATAGAAACAAAACTTACAAATGCAAGGACAGGGCAAAATCCTGCTTAATTGTTGGTATAGATATGCATATGCATAAATAAAAAAATACAGCAATAGTTACCTACTCATAACACCTCAGAAACTCAGTAGGTGGAATAATAACTATGTAAGTGAGAAAAGCACAGTGAGAATCTGCCTCAAAATACTCAAACACATTAAACAGGAGGAAGAAATACAGCATACTAAGAAAAATATAGTAAGCATGACAATGTCTGACAAATGGTGTCTATTAACGAAATTTAATGCTTCAAAATATTAACATAGCTGTTTTGCATTCTTCCAAAAAATACCGAGCCCTGACTCTACTCAGAGAACCTGGCATTGAAATGAGCTTGAAAGTGTTGGAATATATTCTTATACTCCTGAAATTCCTGAATTCAGAAGGATCAACTTGAAGCTCTTTTTCCAGTTTATTCTCTGAGAAGAAATGATCAGGACCATGTCTCAATAAAAAATGACTTGCTCTGACAGAGATGGGATTTAACAAACTGAATTCAGCTGAGTAACACAAAGACCTAAATGGAAGGCTATACCTGAATAGGAGAGAGCCAGCATCCAGAGTTAAATCTAAATCTGCTACCATTGCACCTAGAGACAAAAACCACCAAAATAGCACCAGAGAGATCCATTTCTTTGTTGTTACACTCATGCAGTTCTCTAGACACAAGAGAAGCTGTCAAGCAGGTCTCTTTCTCTTCTTTTCATGTGGAAAGCTTCCTGCTGTGAAAAATAGGAAGTGGTTGAAGTAGCAAAGATTTCACAGAGAACAAAAAGACATTGTTGTATCCCATCCAAGACAAAAAAAGACAGGACAGAACTTTTTAAAAAACAGATAACCTACACTTATTCAAACACCTCAAGAAAGGCAGCAGGTGGACAGATATACATGTGGAGTCATGAGTAGACTTATGCCTGTACTGAAAGACTGCTTTCTAACTGACACATAGTCAAAGAAATCGAAGATCAATCCAAATGGAGATCTCCGTAATTCTTAGCAGAAGTAAAAAACCATAAATTTAGCCTTTGAGATTACAATGACCGTAGATTTCAGAAGGGATTTTTTTTACAACACAACAAAAAGAAAGTATCCAATACTCATGATTTTAGCAACATTCTAAAAAAAAAAAAATTGTTTAGTGAACTACTCTCACAACTTTTGAGAGTTCACAATCTCAGATATGTTCTCACAAGAAGAAGCAAGAAGTGTTATGGAGAGTTGCATTTAAAGGACACCTAAAGACTCATTCCAGAGAGAGAGAAGTACAGTATAGAAGAGCTGGTATGGAGCAGACATCAGTATTTGTTCAGGAATACACATTTCTCTTTAATAACTGCTGTTTATAAAAACTGTAGAATTTCAAGAGCAAGATGAAGAACAACTTGGAGAAAGAGGTGCGGAAGGGACATCCCCAGTCACAGTTCTGAAATTGTCACTGATCATATGGCAGTTTTGCTTTAGTGGGAAAATTCTGAGGTTGCAAAATTTCACTCCTTGCTCTTGAATTCAGGTTCCTCCCATTCCCAAGTTCTTCGGTGTTTTCAAGTGTTCTGTCTCATTAAATACAAAATAGATCTTAACGCCATTATCTGTGCAACAGGTAAAAGCTGCAGAAAAATCTCTGCCTAATTTTCTGACTGGTATCTGCAACATGAAGTTGATCCCGGAAAGAAAAAACTTTCACACCAAAGTGGCAAGCTCTTCACCTTCTAACAAAAATTACAGCCAAAAAAGGCTGAAAAAGCAGCTTGTCTGTCTGTTAAGAGTATACCCCCATTGAGCACTGGTTACTATATAAACATTTCTAGCAACTCGATTCATCATCAGGGTAGAAAAATCATACCATACTCTTCTTCTATATATGATAACTTATTTTTCATTTTCTTATTAACCTCTAACTCTCTAATCTGGACTACTGCAGAGATCAGCAAAAATGAAAAAACAGTTTTAAGGCCTCTGCACCTTTCACGGTTTATATACTCTGCAGTAAAAAGTACAATGACCAATTGAGATTAAAAATTCAAATTGCTTGAAGACATAGAAATCCACATCTCTAAGAAGTCCAGGAGTTATTTTCATGCTTTCTAATACCTTTGGAATAAGATTACACTTGTGCACTAGATTAATAAAGCAATCCTATGAATAAATCAGCAAGGGATACAGTCCTAGTAAGTGTCCTTTTAGGGATTACATTCCCCAGAAGGACATGTATCTGTACCATCAGATACAATCAAACAGATGAAGAATAAACATTTCCCTTTTATCCATACACAGTATTTAATACATTCAGCCCCATACTTTCCAAAATTAAGTTAACCAAAATACTGTTGCTGAAATCCTAACACTGTATTTTTTTTTTAGAGTCATTGTAATCATGCAAATGTGAACCCAAGGAATGCTAGGATTCTTATGGAGGTGTGATTGCTCCTGAAGGCATTCTTTGCCACCTGTTAGCATTACAAAGCACAGTGCTCTCTTCATTGTGTGGTTCCCTTGATAAATTCAAAATTTTCATCTGGTCAGTATGCTGATACTTCATGTGATCATTTAAGACACCTTTTGAAAACGTAAAATGGAAAAGAAGCTAAATTCCACATATTGAACTAAGTGACAGCAATGATTTACGCTGATTATATGCTTTTCCTTAACAAAACAAAATTGTATTAGATTGTCATTAATAACAATGACAATTCTTTAAGTTAATATTACAGTTTTTCTATCACATGCCATGTATAGAAGAAAAATTCACGGCTTTTCATGTCAAGCAAAAATAACACCCCAAAATATGCAAATTATCAAAAAAACGTAAGATCAATTTCACTGTTTGGAAAATTCTGTTAATCGGGATTCACAGATGCACTTAATGGTAATGAGCAAAAGTCCATTCTTTGTGAAATGGGTCAAAAATGAAAGAAAAAGTCTAATAACAGAATCTATATTTTATTTATAGTAAAATAAAATGGTAAATAGTGAATATTTATTACTTAAGCAAAGAAAGACAATGGCATGCTGCCAATAAGTAGAATACACAGGCATTTGGCAAAAGGCCATTTTCTTGATGCAAAATTGTTCTAAAACAATTCTAACTGGCTAAGTATTTTTCTTTACCAAAATGATTCTTACACCCTAATTTACGAGATACTATAAATCAACTAATCAGATGTTTTATTAAGCTTTCTTGTCTGAATTTGAATTTAACCACTGGCAGGATTACCAAAGGTAAATGTCCTATGACTTTCACAAAGGCACAAAAGCACCGTGGATCTGATCCAAATAATGCTGCTGTCAAACGAAATCTTTCTCACCAATCACTGAAGGCTTTCAGCCTACTAGGACAGCTCTTCTAAGGCTTTACAGAAAAATCCACCTATACCATTAAGGTACAAATTAATAAAAACAATTCAAAAAACGTTTGCAAGCTTTACAATAAAGCAGTCTGGGATTTTTGTGCACCTTTCTCAACCAAAATTCACTTCTTTGAAGTTAATCACATCACCATGTATCGGGAGCAAACCTCAACAACTCAAGGAAGTCAGACAGTCCAAAAGTAAAGTCTGAAAGTCTGACTTCAACAAATGCTCCTGAAAACACAGCTAGGAGCATCTAAACTATCCATCTTTATTAGCAATATGTATTGTGATACCTGAAGTAAATAAGGTAACATTATATGTCATCAAAGTAAGCTCTTTCTACCTGATGAACCCTTTCATCAATGATGAATTATCTACTCTATACTTGATTACGCTTGCTGAAGACCACTAACATATACTTCTTCCATGGGAAAAAAAAAATCCTATTTTTAGGTCACAAAAGAATATGTTCAGAAACATAGCTGAAATAATTGAAACAAAAGTCAAAAGTGTCAATTCCAAACTTGTTAACACAGGTTAAAATAATATAAAAGATTTCTAAGTGAAATCACACCATCCTATTTACTTTTTGTAGCTATTTCTGTGTGTTTCTTTGAAACAAAAGGGTACACGCCTGACGAAATTTAACCTTGTTATTCACAAATCTACTTATTCTTTCTCTCTAGTTTGAATAGCTTATGCAGCAATACAAGCTTAGGACCGATCATACCTAGTTGTTGTGGTTTTTATTTTTTTTCCCTAAAGAAATGCTACTGGTTACTTTGGTGAAGAGACATAAGGCTGTAAATTCCTATCCTCCATCAGTAGCACTGACCTCAGAGCAAACCCCACAACTGGCTACAGGCATTCAACATCCATCATTGCTCCTGAAACCTAATCTTTCAGGGAAGGACAGCTGCACTGGGCAGCAGTTAAGCAGCTTTCTAAGATACACTACCATCCTAAACAAACAAAAAATAAATAAATAAAACTTCCTGTCCTACTTTCTGATCAGTGTTTTAGAAATCTCTCATTGCATGTTCTTTACATCAAATTAATGACTTCCAAAATAATAAGCTGTTTGCTTATTAAGAAAAAATAGTCGAATTCCAGGAAGTGTTAGTACACAGCACACCTGTAAACAGGATTTTAATAAAATGTAGCGTAAGAGGTAAAGAAATTATGCACCTGACAATCACATTACTGAAACCTAGGCAGAAAATATTTGGTCCTACAAACAACCTTTTAAGAAAATACCTCCCTGCCTTCAATAATTCCATAGAGTGAGAAAGCCCCTTCCTAAAGTAAAAAGAAAAAAAAAATTAAATGTGTGATTAACAGTAATACAGGTGAACACAGACAAATCAATCATGTCTCTGGGTTCGAAACAGTGACACGCATCTGCTTCATAAACACGTTCTCTGTGGCATAAAGAAGATGAAAAAAATGGGATAGAGTACAGAACTCTGTATGTATTTTTGTAAACTTTAATAAGACCAGTTTTATCTTTCTGTTTTTACAGGAAAAAGGGAAAGGTGTGGGCTGGAGAAGGAAGGCAAGAGAGAGGGAGAGGGAGGAGGAGAGGGAGCAAAAAAATGAGACAGTAGAAATAGCAGTCTATTCCTTGTACACAAAATTCAGCTTTTTTTGGCAAAGTTTTATAAAAAGAGTATGGCCTACAGATATTTCCAAAAGCAGTCAAGATTTCTTTTAATTTAATCAACATTGTAAAGCAAATGGAATTACTGTGTTCAAACTCAGCAGTGATTTTCTGAAGAACAGAAAGACTAAGACATTGCTACCAGAATGTATTTGAATTTTCTTTTGCTGAATCAAAGCAAGTATCAAAAATCCTAGATTTTTGGGTACAACCAGTGAACAAGCGAAGGTGAGACGCTGATATCAAAATGGGATTGGTCAAATTCATTAGAAAAATGCTTATTTATTTGCAAATTTATACCTAAGCCACATTTGTTTTTGGTCAGGTACTGACTATATTCTTCCTAGGAATCGCTCGATTTTGCAACCTAAAAAGCCAGATTTTACACACTATTCACTGAACTCTGACTTATAGATACAGTAGATACAGATTAGATATATAGATATAGATAGATATAGATATAGTAATTTTCAGAACACTAAATACTGTAAAAGAAAGAGTAATACAATTGCTGGCATAACTTGATATACCACATTTGATATACTGCTTGGGAAAAAGGTGCGCATTATCCGACCACAACAATATGTGAGCAGTTCGGCTGGCACTAAACAGGACATCCATTTTGATTGTCTGCAAATAAAAAATTAATCTCTATACCCTTGGAGTGACTTCACTAACTGGAAGATTACTGAAAAACTAAAATAAATGCATTATGCTTAAATATGAAGAAGCTCAGGACATCATAGTGTGCTATTAGGGCACGTCCTCTGATATAATAAATCAAAGTACCTGAAATTCCATCATTTTCTGTTGACTGAGGACGACATTTTCTGCCCATTCTTTGTATTCAAAAGAACATCAGAAATTAGATATCAAGTATAAACAGGGAAGCTGATTTTAAAAAACTATCTCTTTTGAAACTCTACTGCAAGATAATCACATTGTCTTTTTTTGTCTTTCTCTTTCTGTAACTGTGCTATTAAGGTTATGAAGAAGCCTGTCACAGCATGTAAGCAGAAGACATCTAAAGAGGTAAATTTAGGGACTATCTTAGGGAAGTACAGACTACGTATACCTGCTGATGTAGCTAAAAAAACAAGCTTATAGTATTTTCTTTGACTTGTCGCTTTTATGAATGAATCGAAAGAACCTGAGTAATAACTAAATTCTTTAAAGGCATTATACATTTTATTCAATTTAAACTAATTTTTTGCATAAAAACAATTTTTATTATTCTGCCTTTCTCTTACTGGCATTTTAGCTATCCAATTCTTATAGGAAGACACAAACATGCTATGTTTACGGTAACTGCTATCAATAAACTACCAAAAGTCACCTGAGCTTATGAAATATAAGATGAAGCTGTGCAGTAGTAAATATGGTTTTATCAATGCCCAGTGTCTTAAAAAAAAAGTGAAGTGAAGTTTGTTGGAAAGGAATTTACAGGCAAAGCACTCTCACGTAACCTTTTCTAAATCTTCAGATTTCTCCAGCTGTACTGCAACCTTCACCATAGCAGATCACCAGGAGAAGTAAGCTTCCTCTCTGCTCCTACTTGGTAAATTCCTGATAGAATTTAAAGAAGCATTTTTAAACACATATTCTTGCTTTAGGCTTCCAATTTGCCAGCATATATTCATTTATTGGCTTTATTTAAGGCCTTTTCCAAAGAATACAAGGATTGAGCAAATAAAGTACACTCACAGAGTAGGTGGAATTGAGAGTTTTTGTAAAAATATAGTATGTTATGTTGACTATGTTATGACAATTTTTTTTAAAAAGAATTACAACAAAAACAAGCTCCTGTTACAATAGACGGCATTATGTGACTGACACTGAACTTAAACCAGCAAATATCTATACCTTTTTCTCAACTTCTGTTCAAGAACAAAAGCTTAAAAATCACCACAGTCATATACAAAAATGAAATACAACGATCCATACCATATTCCTCTTTTTGATATCCAAAGCACAAATGAAGTGCCTATCCTCTGCATTTCAGAGCCACCGCCTTGGTTTACTGATAAGCAGTACGACTTACACTATTGAACCAACATTTATTATTTGAGAAAACCTTTAAAACAGATTTCATTACATTTCATCAAAACTTTACCTAAGGCACACACACACATTTCAGAAAATTAAGCTCAGTCAATATTTTCACTGTTGTCGGTAAGATGACAAAAAAACCCCTCTTGCTGTAAATAGCCCAACACCGAATGGTATATAAGACTCTGATGTTTTAAAAGACAGCTTATTAAAAAATTAACATACCATAGGGAAACTGCTTTTTGATTGTATGACCTTACTGTGATTCAGCTAGAAAATCCTTCCAAATGACAATTCTCAAAGAGCTTAGTAACGGAAGTTCATTTCGAAGGAAATCCAATATGCAAATATTTCAGCTGCGCTCTTTTACAAATTGTCTGCCTTGTCAGTTTCAAAAACTGAAAACCAACAATGAAACAGTGTAAGTACACTTGACCCTTATTGCTTAATGGCTATTAAGAATGCTATGTCTGGTGGATTTTAAATTTCTGAAACTGACACTCAAGAGTGTGTAGTGCATCTTCAGCCCATGTCCCATAAATGCTGACTACGCTCCAGCCAAAGCCTTGGAGCCAACACACTCTCAAACTTACATAACACTTACAAAGCTAGTTTAAATACACCATCAATCTATGTCTGTTCCTGCCTTGTAGTAATCCTGTTTAGTTTATCTTTTAACCCTACACTTGCATGGAACAGTACCATTACTAATCTAATAGAAAAAATATATAGGCAACAAATCTGATTTTCTCAGCTTACAGAAAATATGACATGCAGAAGACACACAAATCCAACTTTTCCCAAAATTTGAACCTCCTGAGTCACGTTCATCCCCATCTCCCATAGTAACCAAGAAAGCAGGGACGTTGGACACAATACAGGACTAGGGGAAACAGATGAAGTAAGGTAAAAGTAAAAACTAAACAATATGCAACTTGTACACAACCCCCTAAAAAACTGCAATCTCATTTATTATTAGTAAGGAATGAGTACTGGCAACTTTGCTTTTGACGTTATGCACCTGTGTAAAAAATGTCTGGTGAAAGTGAGCATATGCCATGCACTGGTGTCGGCTCTGTGAGAGCAGTTTATACAGGCCCCTAGTGGCTCAGCACACACAGCAGCAGATGAAGGGGAATTCCTACTCTTCAGCTTGTGTAGTTTTGGTCCCTGCATTCCTCAAACACGCAAGCAAAAGGCGATGTTAAAACTGAAAGGTGAACTGCTGACTGTACTTAAATCTCCAGATACTTAATTCTTCATCACATCCCCAAGTACATTCTTGCACACCCTCTCCTAAGATTAAGCACTGATTTACTAACACCCATTGACTTCAATGACTGCTGGTGCTTTGAGTTACATAACCATCACAGCAAAACGCTTATTCACATTATTCTTTAGCGCTCGTTTTAAAAGTAGTATAACTGATGGATCTAAAAGCAGGTCCTAAGACCAATTCCTGAAACCTAGAAATACCATTTTCCTTCCCATTCACCATTCCTAACAGCTTCCCATAGCATACACAAACCATAACGAATTTGTTAATATCTTCTTTGAGTAGAAGACTTCTACTAAGACAAAGCTTTTACTGCTTTAAGCGGATACAGAAAAGCTATACGTAATTTCTGCGTTGAAAGATACCTAAATATACCCCACCATATTAACACAAGTGACAAAACTAAAACTGGAAAGCTGCTCATGTAAAAGGTCTCTCATTAAATCCATCCTTTCTGTGTTACACTCGGTACCTTGAAAACCCCATCCCAGTATATTTACAGCTTTTAGCAATTTTGACTGAGCGAAATGTGACAGCTGAATTTATTAAACTGACCAGTTTGTCAATTTCATACATTAAAAATGCAGTAATAGCTCATCTCATGAGGAATTTAAAGAAACAAACAAAAAATTGCCATCTAAAGTAAGATGCAAGTACATATGATCATATTTAGGACAGGGGAGAATATTTCTTTTTCTTCAGCGTTGCTCCATTCATGACAAGAATTGTAGGATTCGCTGCTCCCAGCCCAGGAGAAAATGATGTCATTTACTATATACTTTTACAGCAAGAAAAGAAAGTATTGACTGTTACAACACTTTCAACCACTAGCAGATACCAGAGGAAGGAAAAATATGATCTATACATTTTTCCATCTCTGTATTGAAATTCCCAGTAATGTCCAAACATTACAGAGAAGTTGCATGTGCTTGAACAAAAGGTATGTTGGAAACGATCTCTGAAAGGCTGAGAAGACAATCACAGCTTCTCACATTAATCCTAAGTTTAAGAGAATACAAGTGTCATCAGAAATACTCATGTCTGCAGATAGGAAACTGGAAAGTAAATCAGTATCTACAGACTTATCCCCAATGTAATGCCATCTCAGGCGACAAGTGAAGGAATACATAAAACCCTAACTACACTGTGTAAATAAATGAACCCTTCTACATGTGTCACAACTGGGAATACGGACAACGAAATCATGGTAAAGAAGCTGCCATCCTTACACGAGGCAGTAACTGTACAAAGGCCCGGCAAAAGAATAAAACACGCATGACAGCAGTTCTGGAGAAGTAACAAGGAGAAGGAGACATTCAAAAGCCATACATGCAAAGCTGAGCGGTAATCACTTCAAATGGAAATAATACCATTCTGTCGAGAACTGAGGGCATAGATAAAAGGCAAAATAATGGAATTCGGTGCAAGAAAACAACTGTTTTATCTGCCAGTCTGGGAGAGCCCGGTTGCAGCAGTAAGGAGTGCCTCCTTGCACGGGCAGACGGCGCAGAGGGAGCTGCTAAGTTTGCTGAACAAATTCAAGAACCCCTTTGCAAGCGATCGGAAAACTGAGTTTCCAGCCCGATGTGCTTCCTTTCAAGTGGCTTCGCGAGAGTAAACAAAGAAATTAAAAGCCTAACCTGTGAAAAGCTTCTCATTTCCGTGCCTCCCTGCTCCGTCGAGAGACAGCAGGAGGAGGAGGAGAAGGAGGAGAAGGAGGAGAAGGAGAAGAAGGAGGAGAAGAAGGAGGAGAAGGAGGAGGAGGGAGCCGTGCTCGGACCGGCGCCTGGGGTCCCTACTGGCCGCTCACCCCCAAGCCCCGTCTCCAGCGGCAGACTCCTGGTCTCTCACCCCTGCTACCTTCCCCCTTCTCCGAACCCGTAAGAATAAACAAAATAATTAATATTAATAATTCGTTCGCCAAAGCAAACAGGCAGTGTGTAATTACCGTACTCCACTCTCCTCTCCCCGCCCGCGTACAGCAGCACTCTGTGGAAACGTCGACTCCGATCCATCAATCGCCCTCTCCCTGCCCCATCCCCCGTCCCCGTACCGCAGCTACCCTCGCTCCCCCAACAGGCCTCGCCGCCAGGCTGAGACCCGGCGGCGAGCCGTAGGGAGCGGGCTGGAGGCGGCCGGGGGGAAGCCCCGGGGCACCCAGAGGAGAGTTGTGTGTGAGGGACATGTGTGCGGGCTGCGCGCACACACACGCACACTTTTGTGCTCACACACACAAGCGCGCCTAAAGAGGCGGCAAAGAAGGAGCGGCGGCGGAGAAAAAATGGGTCAGGAGCGGGGCAGTTACCTGGTCATGCTGGCTCCCCCGGTCCCAGCAGCAGCCTTCGCCACTGCCCGCCCGCCTGCCGCTGCTTCCCGCCGCCGCC
>VXBQ01002458.1:42284-59396 GCA_013400175.1 Phainopepla nitens
TCCCTGAGCTAACTGCTAAAACCTTAGCAATTTCCATCTCCTCATTACCTACATAGTATCCACTCCTCTTTCCTCTATAAAAATTGCTTTCTTCTAGTAATGATACAGCAGTATGATTCAACTCTCCCCACAAAACCACAGTGGAAATCTGAGTGCTCTGAGAAATTCATGGGGTCTGGCTAGTCAACATAACTGGAACTACATTCAGAAAATTCCCAGTGCATTTAAAGGCAAAAAAAAGAGGTTAAATCTTTGAAGAGAAAAACATTAAATAGGGGACTGGTTTTGCATTTGCAAATCCTATTTTTTTAATCTTCCTTTGCAGTGAATGTTCAAGGATAGTAATAGAACTGCAGTGTCTTCTCAAGAATTTGGAGCTTTGTTAGTTGTCCTGGCTAAAGATTTCATTATTTGCTATTGACAGAGCACATAGGCGTGAAGCATTCACTAGTTTATCATTCTAAATTAATAAATGGTATCTATTTAAATGTAGGAAACTCACTTGCAAAGATAACTTGGTACATTGTGTGCTGCTTATTGATTGGAAAAAAAAATGTACAGCAATGGTAAATGGATAAATAGCTGTTCTTTCCTAGAGGTTAATATCAAAACAAAATGGGTATAACTACCATCTTAACACAGTCCAGTTCAAAACTATGTTTCTGCAAATATGTTTTCTTGACATACATAACAGTTATTTGTAAAAACCAAATCAAGAGAAAAATGAATAATGCAAATTTTGTCTCTGTTTCGGAGATCCACTCATAATTAACCTAAGTAAATTCTTTTTCCTAAAGACAGCTCATTAGAATATCTTTAGAAGTTCCTAATCTCCAACCAACTAGGTAGTCCGGGAGTCTGTTTTCATACTTCACTGTAAAGGTTGGATAAACAGAGCTCTTTGCCTAATTCTGCATGAAAATTGCTTTGTGACCACTGAAAATTATCCTGTGTATTTTGTTGGATCATCTTACACACATAAAATGTGTATATTGTATCTTAGTGTATACATTTTTACACTTTATGATATAATCATCCAATTTAGAAACTTAAGAGTTAAATTGCTTATTTATGACTTAACAATAATGAAATTCATTGAAGCATAGAATCTTTAAGTGTGGAAAAGTGAAGTCATGAAGTCATCACCAAGACCATCAAGTCCAAACTTTGACTGAACACCACCATGCACGCTAAACCATATAATGAACTCTTATGTCTACTAATTTATTAAAAAAAAAAGTTCATAAGCATTTCCTTTATAAAATTAACAAGCAACATTGCCCTTTTGTTGAAATGTGCCATTATATGATTACAAAATAAAGTAACATATGATGCCACATAAGGAAGCAATTAAAATTATATTCCATACTATCAGTCTGATCTCAAAGGTTTTTAGATGTTCTATAAATTTTGGAACTAAGCACAGGTGTCTGTCTAGACTGACCAGATTTTTTAGAAGCACTTGACCTGGAATAAGCTAAACTGTCTGAATAGCACTATTTACCTTAACTTTCTTAGGTACCTTAACTATTTCTAAAGCAGGCACAATGGTTTAACTATGAACAAAATTTGAAAATTTTAATTAGAGGGAAGATTATAACTATGTGTTCAAACAAACCTGTTTGAAAACCACAGCCTAAAATTTTCTGTTTTCAGAGTCTAGAACAGAAGATTTTTTTGCTTTTGTGTTCCAAACTATATTAGAGATAAGATGTTGTGGCTGGAGGAAAGATGTAGGAGGTGCTCTTAATTAAAGAAAAGTCTTCAGCCCTCTCAGCTCTACAATTTATTAAGTGGTAAGAAATCCATAGTCCAGGGCAATCTGTGATTTAGTCTGCCTTTTAGGCTATCTGGCTGACAGCTAATGGTAATATTTATGATTATTCACAGTTACTAGTGCAAAATGCTTCACAAATGGAACATATATCAGGAATTTCTCCAGTTAGTTCTCTTTATACAGTTTCATTTTTACACCTGTCCAGGTGATCAGTAGACATCCATTAGCTGGATTTTCTTCTCTTATGATGTAATAATATGGTACAAAGTGCAATCAAATTCCAATTAATTCTTTTAAAGTTGTGATTAATATCGAGCAAAATCTTAGCTGTGCAAAAATTACTCTTACAGTTAAAGTTCCATGTAAATGTCCAAAGTAGTGCTAATACTGACAAGTCTAATCTCCTCTTATTTAGCACATATCTACTGTAAGTAAATTATCAGCACAGAAAGAAACATTAATGGAGTTCATTGATGAATCTAGCTGAATTACATCAGCAAGAGTAAGGCATGTTCATGTTACATCCAAGTTTCCATAAACAGAACTAATTTTCAGTTCTTAGAAACTTAGAGCACCCAGATATTTTAGTGCAAGGTCTCCCTTGGCCTAGAGGTTTCCTAGGAGAGGTTACAACTTAGGTGGCTCACTTCAGCAACAGATAACCCTGTTCGAGCAGAGAAGGGTGTTCAAAGTCACCTCTAGACGTACCTCTGAGCCTTAATCATTCTACAATTCTGTGATTAAAAGTTTCTGAAAGAAAGTACAACAGCAGAGTCAAAGTTCCCATTGGATCACCTATTAGATACCTATCTATAAGCAATCAGTTTGCAAGTACGGGAGAGGAGTATAATTAATGTGTAAGGCGGAAGGTGGTGGGGGGCATTTGCTTACACTGCCTACTTACTCTTACTCAAAGATTTATTCTGCAAAGAAACCTGATGCTAATAGTGGCCTTCTAGCAACAGGACAGAACTCCAAAAATGTCTGCCCTACCTTAAAACACAGGAAAATGTGGAATGAAGTTTTTGTATCCTAAAGAACTGCTTAATGAAGGACTACCATCCTCTTATCTTTACCAATACTACACAGTTGCTAAATCATCTCCCTGTCTCAAATGACCCTTCTTGATGTCCAGCTGATTTGCCATTTATCACAATTATTCAACAAATACATAAGCATATTTAAAGTCTGCACTTGGTAGATCAGAGAAGTGTAAGTTTTTTCTTTGTCAGGTCCTGCAAAACTTGTGTAGAAGCATAAAAATATGATGTGCTATGATTACTGTAATATCTGGACAACTTTCCTTGAGTGATGCCTTGTGCTTGCAGAAAAAAATAAAGAGATATGAAGGCCAAAAAAACAGCTGACCATAAAAGTTGCTCTGACAAAGTCTAAACTCTGCCATTAATTCTTTGTTCACTGTAAGAAGTAGTGCAAATGACGGGGTATATTTTGTTTAGCTCTTCTTGAAGAAGAAATTTAATTTTGTACAATTCTGCTATTTCAAAAGTGCAGTTTAGACACAGTCATCTCAAAATTATGTACTTCAATAGGTAGTAGGTTTTGTCCTTCATTATAGGCAAGAGAAACAATTTATTGCTTGTAATTGTCAAACTATAATTGTCTGATGGAAAAATTTCATGTGAATTGTCTGCATAGAGTTGAATTTGGGGCAGAAAGTTGGAAATATCTGGGCCCTATGTGTGTAATCAAAGAAAACAGGGATGAAGGAAAGAGTGGAGTCAAATAAAAAGATGCATTGCTGCATTGGTAGTTGTCAGAGAAAAGAGAAAGAAGATCTCAAATAATAAGCATACACAGTCCTGAAGAGAAGGCAGAATTATTTAGTATTTCTCTTCTTCTCCTGCCAGCAAGTTTCTGAGAAATACAGGTATAAATATATGTGTACATCTGTTGTTGATCATTTTGAAGGATGACAACTTTCTCTTGTTGTCATTTACTCTGTTCAAAGTATGAAGGTCTGTGTAATGGACCTAATCAGTGACTACAGTCATCCAGAGGAAGTACTTTGAGCACTGTGCTTTCCAGTCAGAAATAAAAATTATAGAAGTGGAAGATGCTGGTTTGCTTGGATTAATTCATTAATGTTCCTTTTCTTTTTTTTCTTTTTTTTTTTTTTAATTACCACTGCACCACAGTCAACCTTGGTGTTATTTAGGGAAGTTTCTTCATATTCACATACAGTTGTCAATATAATAACATTTTTCTGGAAAACAGCAGCAACTGCTAACTGGGTCACCGGTATCAAAAATTATCTTTCAAGCAGGAATAAATAGTGACAAGCAAAGACCAGAACAATCAGTTTAAAGACATCCAGATTTCTGTGGCACCAGCAGATTGACAGAATGCAATTAGAAAAAAAAAAGGTTGAAATGAAAATCCAAGGACAGAATCTACTTTCTTGGGCAGCTCAAGAAAGAAGAACCAGAAAAAGATTCTCTAAAGCAATTCAGAGACTGTCCGTGTTCCTGTGATTCTGGACAGGAACTTGCAAATTTTGTGTTATTAGGCTTGTTACAGATAAGTAGTGTTCCAATAGAGAGATGAATTCCAGTTCTTCTATAATTTTGACAGTTAAAAGTCATTCCTACAAAGTAAAATGTGATTCTTGCATGTGTCAGCTTCGTCCTACCAACACCAATGAATTCACAACTGCACAATCAGAACACTTGAAAGCAGCAAGGTTCTACACCTTGAAAACAGCTTGTCTCAAGCAGATGTAACCAGATAAACACTTTTAACACAGAGTAAGAAAATTGTTGGCTTTTGAAGAGATCATCAAGAAAACAGAAGGTTCAAGATGAGAGCAGTAAAATTTTTGAACATATCAATATGAAAAATCAGAATTTTTTACAATAGTTAAAGAACAGAATTAATGAAGAGGTGACACAAATGTATATAAAGAGCATGCAAGTAGCAAAATGTAAATCATAAGTGGGAATTAAAGGTCACTTTATTCACGTTAAGAAAATCAATTTGTCTGAATCCACCCACTTGCCAAGGATACCCTAGATGCTTAAGATAAACAAGAAAAGGTGCAGGGTTTTTTTTTCAGTTTTTTTCTTACAGAATATTTGGAAATTGGTAATGATAAAGACAAACTTGAATCAAAAATCAGTGTATCAACTTTTTGTTTACTTTTTAGGCATGGCTTTCAGTCACACATATTTTGAACTACATTATCTGCTCTTTTGTTAAATAAGTGATCTGTTTATTGCACTAGATTTTGTTTGGGTTTGGTTTTGGCTTATTAATTTCCTTGTTTGTTTCTGGTTTTGTTGTTGTTGTTTATTTTAATTTGACAATTTTAAGTGTTCCAAATTGCAATTTTCAGTGGTCATAAAATAAAGTTATCCTACAAAATGTTTCTTAGGTGTAAATCAGTCTTTCTGCTCTTGAAAGTCATAGCAAGACTGCACTCAGAGTTTATGTTTCTCCATGAATCCAGCCACAGTCAAAAGGAGCACTAATAATTAAAGGTCTATAAAACCAGAATGGTTTACTACCTGCTCTCCATTAATTGGAGGGGCTTTGGGTTCAGAAAAGTTTTTTTCTATGATTTTTGTACAGTAAAGCAAATGAAAAGTTCTTGGCACTTTCTGAAGTTTCCCATGTCCAGAGGGGCTCAGAATATCTCACAATGTTAATTATCAAAGGAAGCTATGGCTCTGATTTTTCCTTGTAGATTTCAGTGGCGTATAGTTGGGTTTAATCTGCTCCAAAACTAGCCACATCATAAAAAACCCCAAACAAACAAACAACTCTTTTTATTTATAATTAAATGTGAGCTGTTTATTTGAAGCTAGTAGAACTTCTCTTATTTTCAAGGAAAATAATCCAGTTGCTAAGGCCTGTCATTTTTAAATCCAAATGGAAGTTAGAACTCTTTCTGTTTTGGTCAGAAGAATTAATCTGTTGGGGATTTCTTTATTACATTAACTTCTGCTAGCTATGTATACTGATATATCTACTGAAATAAATCTTTCCTATATGTATGCCATATCATTATATTGAAAAGTTCAGGTTCAAGAACAGTAAAAAGCTTTAGAGTGTTAGGATCATTAAGAAAACATTGTAAAAACTATAATGAGTCTTCTTATTTATAAACGCCCTCTTCAAATTTCTAAAATAAGGAGTAATTTTTTGGTGAAACTTTTGTATCTGTAGTTCTGTAGTTGTAAAATAAATAAATAGAAATATATTAACAAAGTACTTGGGAGCACTGCCATATATGTTTCTTGTGAATTGTATAACTTATTACCTTACAGAATGGTGAGGATGTGACTCAGAAAGTTCCTTTTTCAGTACACTACTTGAGAAAACACTAACTCAGACAAAAAAAATAATTGAGAACCCATAACCAAACCAACCAATCAAACAAGCCCACTCCCCCATAAAATCATTACAAGAGACTGAAAGCTGTATTAACAAGATACACTTTAAAAAGAGTCCTTGATTTCTAACTTTTTTGTGACGTTTTTAGAGAAAAAAAACTTGGCATACCATTAAAGGAGATTATGCTCATAATCAATGGGGACTTTATGTTTCCAATATAATGCTACTTCCACCTGTTCAAATACCAATAAAGTTAATTTCCAAACTGAAAGGTCATGCCTGATTTGTCATCTGTGTTCTGTGAACTCATAACACATGCCCAAGGCAAATTTAAGCTTGAAAACAGAATAAAAATAGTGAGGTAGAGAACTGCAAGTTTCTAAAAATGTAGAAAAGTTGAATTTCCTAAATCAAAGCATATTGCTGTTTGTCAGATCTGTTCAAGTATCACTTGGTTCTGTTTATTTTTCCATGCGGAACAGTTTTTTCTTCCTAGTAGGAGGAAGTTGCTTCCTTGACATGAAGTCTTGATGAGCCTGGGCCAACACAGAGAATGTTTTCTTATTCTTCCAGGTTGTCATTTGATAGTATCTTAGGCTGTCATTTGTTAGTATCCAAGGACAGATAATCTCTGACACTCTGCTTTTCTACCACTTCCTTACTGCTAGACTGCTATGTGCCAGAGATGCAATTCCAGCAGCGCTCAAGGGAAGGTTAAGTGTTAGGAACATCCTAATCACTTCCATCATTGTTCTGTGTATGAATGAATGTGCGTATTTTTTTTATTTATATGCTGCACCTAACATATATATGTTTATATGTATATGTGATATACAATCTCATCAGAATTCCATCATAAGTCATTATCCTTACAAAATGATTAATTTTTCTTTTAAATCTCTGAACAGCTCTGGAAATATGTGTATTGATTTGCTTTTGAGTTGATGACTATGTAATTAATTGATGAGTTACATGCAGATGTGATTTGCAATATTTTCAATCTGCAGCAGGATTTGTGATGTGACTACTTGTGTTTATGAGAAATGCAAGATAACATCCATGTCTTGGAATATTTTTACATCTCTCTGTATTGTAGCATGTCTATAAGCAGTGATTATTACTGCTTTCTTTAGATACTCACAAAAATAATTCCATGAGGGGAACAGAAGACAGAAAATTGTAGTCTGACGGGTGCACATACCAATTTAAAAGATTAGATTAAATTAAAAATAAGTCAAAACTCCTTAAAAATTATCCAGAATAGGATAAAAAGACTATGAGAGTAGTAATAGAATTCCCAATACTATGGCCATGGCACATAGAACATAAATTGTAGGATACTCCAGCATTTAAGAAATCTGTTCTACGAAAAAAGATAAAAATGGAAGCATAGCTGTAACCATGAAGCAGGTATCCAGAAGCATAACATTACACTTTTAATATATTTAACCACTATATTTTGCTTTTTTTTTTATTTTGAAAAAGAGATTTTCTGAATACAAGAATTGTCACAAACCCCAAACAAACAAAGAAACAAATAAAACAAAAAAAACCCAACCGACCAAAAATCCCCTGCCATTTCCCTTGTGTTTTTCATATGTATAAGGATCACTGAGTACACAAAGGTAGAGTTAAAATGTATCAAAATAACTTAGCTGTCTCTTCCTAGATTTATTGAATTCAAATTCTTCATGCAATTCAGTCACCATAGTCTGATTTTCAGTCTTATATTTGTTGAATCAGGAAACTCATACTAAGTTTATAATCCATGTCAGGTAAACAAGTCTCTGTGGAAAAGAAAATTTAAATACAACAAAGTATATTTTGAAGGTAAGAGATAATCTATAATTTACTCACTGTTTCACTTTATAAATGTGAGCTCTGGTGAAACAAAGCAAGTTATTTAAAATTTTGTGGATGCAAAAGTTTTTAAAAAGGGGGGAAATTATAACAGTTCTTAAGAGAAGAATGGAAACAGTTAAGTGAGGGTTCTTAGATGTTTCAGACAAAAAAGTGCTTTGAAAACAATGTACTGACCAGTGCTGTTTCATTGCCTAAAGATGCCTTGAAACCATATTTAAAGTAATTTGACTGGTTTCTAAGTATAATCAGTTATTTAGTAACAAGTCTTGAAAAATAATTTCCAAAATCTGCAAGAGACAAGGCACCAAAGTTCACTAAGAGGACTTCTGAGGGAATCTTGCTTCTGTGTATTGGCTTTCCTACGATATCTGGTTAATATTTGCTGCCCCCTGTAGTTTACTCGTACATAGTTTCCATAAAACCATCTGAGGTGACTGAAAATATAAACCAAGCTTTTCTTTTCTACTGATTATCTCTTGGTTATTTCTTACTTCTGTCATCCTGTCTGAATTGTTGTTGTTGTCTTGGAGATTGGGATGATTCTCAATTACTTTCTTATTCAATTGTTATTTGATAGGTTAAAATGAACAGATATCTAAAGTATATGGATCCTATTTCAGACATGAATACTCTGAAATACATATAATTTCCTTTAAAGAGGCAAATCAGGCAAATATTTAATAAAATGCATTATTATATAAATAATTGCAGTGTGTACACATCAGCAACTTTATGGTTCCTTGAAGTCTATTTTTAGAGAAGATGATGAAAAGTGGTACTTTCAAGGTTTAACAGGCATCTAAGATGCTTGCTGTGTTTAAAACAGTCCCATCACTGACTAATGAGATATCACACTGTGCCTCAGAATTTAATCACTGGACTTCACAGTTACCAATGTCTTCCTAGTATTGAAGGAAGAGAGATTTAAACGGCCTAGAAAAAGGCTATATGAAAATGGAGGACTGCTGTGATGTATAAATCAGGGATTTTAACCCAGTAACGCTAGAACCGGCTCATTATGATCAGCTTCATAGAGGTGTTCTGACTTCCTGGAGGTGTTACATGCTCATTAGACAAGGGATGTATGTACTTAGTTTTGGTTTAATTTAAAAGAAGACAACTCTGAATTCTGAAAAACTGGAACTTGAAGAGATTTGTGCCACATTGTTCTGTTGACTGTAGACTACCAGTTGGTCTTTACAGGTACCAGACTCTTTATAGTTAAGAGTCACCAAGATTGACATCCATATTCAAAAACTGCCTTCATTGAGTTCGAGCTCAAAACCTCCCAACCGGTCAAGAAGAATTTATCTTATTTACAATTAACAAGTGATGGAGTTAAAAGATAAAGTAGGAGCAGATGTGAAGAAAGAGCCAGAGGTGTCAGTCATGTGACACAGATAGCGACTAAATAACAAATCTTTTTCAGGAAAACCCTGGTACAGATAGAATCAGCTTGAAGCCGCACTTGATCTTCAATTAAGATGCTCATGCCATGCTTAAGGCAAAATCATCAGGTGCGGAATGACCTAGGCAATTGGAAATGGGTCTGTGTTCACACAGTTCATGAAGCCCAGCTGCTAGGCCTGAACAGTTCCAAGACAGAGCAATGCATGGGGAGATTTTGTTTTAACGGATGAAGGCACTATTGTAAATATTAGAATTTGGTTTACATAGGTGTACACTTGTTAGCATATGTACTCAAGGTAGAAATTTGACCTAAAAAAAAAAACAGGTGAACAAAGTAGAAAGAAGGAAAAAGTGACAAAAAGTAAAAAGTGAGAAAATTCCAACGTAATAAGTCTCTGTTTTAAATAGAGGACTTAAATGTTAGCACAAATGGTAGTAAAAGAAACCCCTTCCCTTTCTGTACATCCATGCCTGAAAATTCCATTGTTACAGTTAAATATGTCTATGACATGTTAAAATAGGATTGGGAAATCAGATTTCTGATACATACTTGAAAAGGCTCACAGAGTTAAAGATGACACTTCCTTAAAATATCAGGATGATTACTGACTCATATCACTTATGAACAACCAATTTATCAGTCCTTTTACGTGAACTTTAGAGAAAGGTCATTTTCATAATTTGTTCTTACTTACTGTGTAACAGAGGGTACACAATTTCTCTCCCCGAGTCCATCCTCAAACCATTGCTGTGTCCTTCGCACTGCAAAAGCACACCTTTTGGAAAGGCATCTAATATTTATTTAAAAGCCTTCTCTATGGGAAATCCACAATATTCTTACAGATATAATTTTACTGTCTCATTAGCCTTGCTTGTTAAAATGGGCCTGCTATTTCCCAATTAAATTTTCTGATGACTTTGAGACTGTGGGATTTGAAAATTGACATTACCAAAATTTTCACTTATATACATACAAACTACAGAGAAATCCATTCTTAAGTCCCCCCTTTAAGCTGTATAGATTTGGTTCTTTGATTCCTAACAGTAAAACAAGCTTTCTCCATTCTTGTGGATTTTTTACACACTGTGTTAAAAATGCCATGTCTATTTACATTGCACATATGGTAGTTCATAAATGGTTTTGTTTCTGTTTTGTGTGTATTATTTTTAACATTCCTCTACCATAATCCGTGTTCACCTCAAAGCCCTGTGGTGAGATGTAGAAGTCTCAGAGAATCGTAAACCAAATTTTTATGTTAGAAACTGTTGTCATGTGTAAAATTTACTTTCTTAATATTAGATAATTTCATTCATTTAGAGCTGTTATCATAATGCTTTCCTAGATACAGATGCTACGTGGCCCACTGGAACACTGACAGTCTGTGGTTTAGTAGAGAAAATTAGGCTTTCTACACCTTTTCTTTGAAAACTCTTAAGATACTTAAGACATTATAAGAAACAATATCTATCTGCAGAATATTGCAAGAGTTGATTTTCAGTATAGAGCTGAAGTGAAAAGATAATAAAAAGACATTGAAAGAATTAAGAATTCCTTCTTAACCATAAGATATATCAAAAATACTAATAAATACTAACAAAATATTAAAATGACAACAATAGTAATAATGTGCTATAATTAGTTTTGTATTTAAATTCCTTTTTTATTGATATTTTGTAAAAATAGCATTTTTTGTTTTGTCTATCATTATTCATAATGAATTTAGGTTTCAGTTACAATTAAGTAAGCTAAGTACCTGGAAGAATAGGCTTTTAATTTTCAAAAAAGAATAAATTTGCATGACATGTCTTCAGGCAAATTTTAAATGGGTAAAAATTGACGGCATTTGGAGAATTCTGTGTAGTGGAAATAATATGGAAAAAGAAAAAGAGAATTGAAGAGGAGTGGAAGGTAAATCTGGATACAGGAAATGGAAGGTGTTGGAGCTCTGTAGTCATATTTCAAGGAAGGTCTCATTAAAATATGTTCACAGGTGTTCTGGAGAAAAAGAGTCCACTTGTCCATTCACTCTGGTTCTTTTTCTTTCTTTCTTTCTTTTTCTTTCTTTCTTTCTTTCTTTCTTTCTTTCTTTCTTTCTTTCTTTCTTTCTTTCTTTCTTTCTTTCTTTCTTTCTTTCTTTCTTTCTTTCTCTCTGTTTCTTTCTTTCATGTTCTTTTCTTATATAGCAAAATTTTATCTTCAATTGTTAGAAAGAGTATATAGACATTCAAGGATGCAAAGAAACCCTTCTGCTGGTCAAAACCAGAGGTGATAATTTAAAAATTATGCAAACCTATATTTCCTAATGGCTACTTCCCATCTTGCATAACAAAAGCGTCTTCAAACCCTCTCTGGGAACACTCAGAAAAATCAAGCAAAAAGTTTTGAGGGTAAATGTGGATAATTACAATATATGAGGTCCTCTGCAAATACTCTCATTAAGAAGTTAAGGAGTTTTGGAGAACTATAGTTCAATCATTTTTCAAGGACTAGTGAAAATATAAAAACAGAGGTTTAACGTGCTTAATTTAAGCATCTTAGTGTTTGCACTTTTAGTAGACTTGTCTTCATTTCGCTAAGTTATCCTGGTAAAAGGTCCTTCAGTTTCCAGCTCTATTTTTTTTTCTAAAACCAGAATATTTGCAGTTTCTTGAAAGACCTACCTCACAAAATGAAATCACATATGAATATCTACCTTTGTACGTAAAGAAGGTTTTTGGCTGAAGAAAGGTACAAATGTGGACAGAATGCACATCAGGAAGCAATTAAAGAAGTCCATAATCTGCTACTTGAATGAGTTTTATGGTTTTTTTCAAAAAGATCAAATTGCTTTGAGGGGCTTGATTAATCTTCAATGATAGCCTTGGTTATCTTCTTAATCTCTTGCTTTACAGGAACATTTTGACAGCTAGCTCTGGGATATTTTGGAGCTTTCTTCCCAGCATAAACATTTTAGACAATTCTCTGCAATACTGCAGTTAAGGTCTACTCTTTAATGTTCATTATTATGTGCATCAGATTGTATGACACAAAGTAATGCTGTCTATTGGCACATCTTTACATCTGAGATGCCTAATGGCAAAGAATATTTCATTAAGTATTTTAAACACTTCATAATTAAGAGATTTAAAGAGAAAGAAATCCCAACTCTACCTAGTACTATAATACTGTGTGTGTTTCGATCATAAAATCATAGAGTTGTTTAATTCAGAAAAGATACTTAAGACTGACACTGCCAAATTCACCACTAAACATGTCCCTAGGCATATCTTAGGGTTGCCTGCACATCTTCTAAATACCTCCAGGGAAGAGGACTCCACAACTGCCCTCACCAGCCTGTTCCAATGCTTGTGTTCACTTTCCATAAAGAAACATCTTTTACCAGTGTCTCTCTTCCTCTCACTTTTTACTTGGGAGAAGAGTCTGATACCAACCTGGCTACAATCTCCTATCAGGGAGCTGTAGAGAGTGATAGGGTCCACACTCAACCTCCCTTCCTCCAGCTGAAACAAACTGCAAGTCTCTCAGCTGCTCTTTATATGACTTTAGCGCCCTTCTTTGGACACACTCCAGCACTTTCACATCTTTCTTGTAGTGATGGGTCCAAAACTGGACACAGGATTTGAGGTGCAGCCTCACCAGTGGGGAGTGCAGGGGGACAATTCCNATAATTTGGTATTATCTGCAAACTCACTGCGTTTTGAAACTTTTGTAATTCCACTATGTACTTCTTCAAAACATTTAGATAACCTTAACAGATGTCTTGCAATTTTGGATATATTTTTAAAGTAATGTATACTCCTTATTCTTGAAAGGATTGGAATATTGCCGTTACTTATTTTAAGAGAAAACCAGTACTATCCAAGTAGATTTCACTTTAGCATAGATAGGTAGAATATTAGAAGGTGATGTAACATGAACCAGCTCAGAATGTCAATTGCTTCATGAGAAAGCAGGGGGGAAAATAGGAAATTGAAAAACTCATTTACATGTTTTATTCTGTTCCTTAAAATTCTGTGTGCCTCTGATCAGTCTTACCAAGTTTAATGCTGTAGCAAACAACATACAGTGCCACAGCCACTGCACAATGCTAGCTATGTATTTTGCTCTGTGCCATGGGCTGGGTTTCTCATTTCATACATCATTTGCAACTTGCTGCAGTGATTCTGTGAAGTCATTGCCTATCTCCCTAACACCAAGCTAGGAAGAAGTATCATCTTTCCCGATACTTGTTTTGATCAAGCTGTGCACTAGACATCACAGCCAGTTTCCTGTTTCTCTCTACTAAAAGTAAAATACCAGCTATAATTTTGCCCACTAAAATTATACTAGAAACCTTTTGCATTCTGTTCTTGAGTATCAGTGTTAAATTGTTAAGAAAAGATGTTAAATTGTTCAACAAAGCTTTGTCTGTCAGGTGCTATATGCTGCTACTCCTTATTTTATATGCCTAGAGATATCCAACAGCATGCAAAAACCACATCTGGAGAGGAAACTCTGGACTGTAGCCAAATATGTCAGGGTTTTTTTGGGTTTTTTTTGGTTTTTTTTTTTTGTGTTTCTAAAATGCCATTCAACAAAAATCAGTGTGAGTTATTTCCACTTTCCCCACTCCGCACCAGTAGTATAATAGCTTAATGATAGCATGAGACTCAGGGCACAGACCTGAGACAGGCAATCATAGCAATATCTCATTTTCACCCTGGTCTTCATGCAGTGAACCAATATTTCAAGCACTGAAAGTAAAGCTGAGTTAAAATGGGTAAACCTATAATGCCAGCAAACACAAAGTGTTACTGGACCTCACCTTTGTGTGAAGCAGAACGGAATAAGCTTTGATATTGCTAATTTCACTGGACTAAATCCATCTTTGTATCCAGCTGACAGTGTAAATGAAGTTAGGTAAGGACTTAGCATGAAATGTACCCTTAAATATAATCAAAGATTTACATTTACTCTAGCTCCTTAGAATCAAATACATAAGTAATATAATGTAAGTATTAATAATGTAAAGTAATATAATGTGTAAGTAATATGTATATAATTTATCCTGGAAAGGGGATTTGCAACCACATCAATTTGCTTTTTTTTTAGTATTTTTTTTTTTGTCTTTAATGTTTTAATATTGGCCAGTATATGCCTCTGATAGAACAAGTGTGGTTTTGCACAATTGAATGAAAACCTCAGTTTAATGCCAGTTACAGCAATGTTTAAAATGCAAGATGCTTAAGCACTCAATTCCCCTTTGTATTGTCCGGAATACACTGGGCCAAACCAAAAATATTCTTATGAGCACCTCAATTACTATTTTGTCAGTCTCCATAATCTAGTAAAAAGCATCAGTAACATGCTAAAGTTGCAAAGACATACTTTTGGTCTTCAGTTAGTTTTAGAGAGAAAGCAAAAAAATGAAATGTGGATGTCTTGTTTTGATTACTCATTTCATTTGTTTGTTTTCATAGATGATGCCAAAGAATAAAAATTTTGTTTTTCTTTGAAACATACTTGGCATTTAGCTATTTTTATTTTTCCAAAGCTTAAGACTTTTTAGACACATGGAATGATGCAGCCATCTCCTCATTTTGTTTTGGTTCCCTCAAGTCAACAGGCTGCAAAGCAAATGTCTACTTTGTTTTTGACTTGTCTAGAAAATTGAAACAGTGCAAGACCCAAAATTATNNAAACAGTGCAAGCCCCACAATTCTCTATTCTTTTCACTGTTGGCATCACTGATTGTTTCACTCTTTGTTTTTGCCATGATGTAGGTTCTTATTGCTCAGGAGATGAAGGAAGTGATGGGTCATTTTAAGCAGCCTTCTCACTCCATGATTAGAGTGCAGCAGTGTGTACTGAGCCCCTTAGAGGGAAAACACTCCTCTCCCCACTCTTTATTTTCCTGTGTCCAGGAGCAAAGAGCAGGATGAATCAAAGGCAGTGGAGCGCAGTAAGAGCAGACACACAAGAAGACCATTATTAAGCACCCTGAAGAGCATAGTTACTGCCATGGGAGCACACCGGTATTACTCAGGAAAAAAAATCTCTGAGGAGAGATAAATAAAATAAAATCTCTGACATATATGACATCTCAGAAACATCCTTGAATGACCATTCTTCATAACTCTGTAGGCCACATTATATTAAATGATTGTCACTTATGCAACCATTACCTCAGGTTTTGCTGACCTTGACAGCAAAGCAGTAATTACATTTTTGAATGTCACTGAAGAGCTTTCACAGAGTAATGCGACAGGCAGATAGAACATGCAGAAATTTTTCTACTCACTATTCATAGATATATATGGATTGTATAAGCCTATTACAAAAGAAACCTATCTCATGTCAAACTTCATTTTTATGGAGTATTATGACAATATTGCAGATTCTTACAGTATGCTGTTACTAGATTTAAGTGTGCAAGTATCCTTCATGCATTTCCTACTCAGCTAAGTTTCTCTTATCTTTTTCTGCTGCATTGAGAGAGCTTGAGCCATGGTGACTGCATAAGAGCATCCAGATTTGGCGTCACAAAATCTAAAAAAAATACTTTTTTACGTTCACTGGCATTACAGAGCTGTTGTTAGACTTTATAGTCAATGTCAAAAGTTAGGTAAAAAAAAGTTCTGAACAGAACTTGGCTTGAGGGAGTAGATTTCCAAGATCAAGAAGTTTGGTTCACTCACATTTAGATCAACTAGTCATATGCATAGCTAGTTTCACATAGTATGAGATACTGCTTTTGAACCTATGTTTTCTGTAATTTGACTTGCTTATGGCCTGCTGTTTGCAGTGTATATCTTTATAATTCCAATAAACAGATGAGGAGATACAGTGCATTCACATCCCAGGAGATGATGCACACAAAGTATGACCTCCTGTCTTAAGGTTAGACAGAGGCCTCACACTGGTATGCAGTGCTAGTACCAAAAAATTGAGCAGCATTTACTTTTTTAAAAGTTGATGCTGCCCAGATGCATACTTCCTATTCAGAGGAGCATCAGCAACTAGAATTTATTGAAAACCAGAGTTTCTGCTTCCTAAAAGCTGTTCCTAAACAGAAATCCTCTGCTCTTCACTGAGGCTAAGGTTCCAAGGAATAATCAAGAACCCCCTTTTGCTAGCTAAAGGATTGTCTGAGAAATACTATCTTTCTTTATTTGAATAATTTGTTAAGCATGTGTTATTCTCATGACAGACTCCATGGTATTATTGCCTATTAATTGAACCACCAGTACCCAGATAATTTTGCCAGGTAGAAATTTCATTTCATGTCACAGGTAACGAATGACCCAAAAGCAATGGTGTGCTGCTCAACTCCACACTAACAAGAAAGGCCTTGTTGATGATGTGAAGTTTGAGTGCAGCCTCAGCTGTAGTAACCATAAGATTGTGAAGTTCAGTATTGAATGAAGAGGTATCAGGACAGTGAGTAAGATGACAGCCATTGACTTTAGGAGAGCTAACTTTGGGGATCTTGGAAGAATCCCAGAGGAAAAAGCCCTGCAGGGAAGAGGGCTCCGAGAGAGATGGTGGATTCCCAAGGATCAGTTCCTCCAGGCTCAAGAGTGATGCATGCCAATGAGAAAGAAATCAGGCCAAGGGGGCTAGAAACCTCCTTGAATGAATAAAGAACTAATAAAAGGAAAACAATGGATAATTAGCAAATGGAGATGGAGCCTGGTAACAAGTTGTGGAGAAGACAGAGTTATTG
>VXBQ01002461.1:0-67282 GCA_013400175.1 Phainopepla nitens
TTTTATTATAACAAGCCCAACTGACTTCAACATATGTAAGCCTTTTCACTCAAGGATATGGTGTCAGTGACTAACAAAAAAGGCTTCAAAGAGTAAAAGAACAGTTTTTCACTTCAGCTTAAATAGCAACAACTGAAATGAAAAAAAAAAACTGAGTGAAATGATGAAAAAAATGAATCCACTTATGAACATAGCCTCTGGATACTTGTCTTTTACATTTTTTTCCTCATCTGAGTTAATAATTTCTATTTGGAAAAGAAAAAACAACCCACACTGTTTCTCTGTGACAGCATCTCATTGACTCTGTCTTTTCTCTCTGTCACATATAGACTTATTAATTAATTCACATCTATATACATATTAGTTTCTGTACTTCATCTCTTTCCTAATTCAGAAATGCTGAGATTCTGCAGTTTCCTTTGATACCAGTTTAAGTCTTGAGAAAAAGAAATAAAAAATCTTGTTTTCCAGATTAAACAGAGAGGTATATTCAAATTAACAGTTCTTCCATAGATCTATCCAAGACTTTTAATAAGATGCCCTATCTTATATCTGTTACTGTTTCATTTTTTGTTAATTTTGACCTAATGGATTCTGCTTGATTTAATTCTATGCAGTCAGAATAATATCATTACTTTAAAAAAAGACATATAAAATTTTCTCATTTCTAAATTTTCTCATTTCATTTATGAAGGAAAATATTTTGTGCATTTTTTCTCCCATTTGACTGCCTTTACTACACTGGAGATGATGGAAAACATAGCTTGCACTTACTACTTTGAGTACCATTTTTCCCCCCACTTTTGGAGGTATACTTTTCAACAAAACTATTATTTTTCTGGTTTTTTTTATTATATCTTTCTTATCTACTTACTTATATTTAGTTGAAGCTGAAAGCTAACCAATCCTGCTCATAACTGAAACATAAAATGTATTATGATATTTTCTTTTATCTGAATTTAATATCCAGATTTTGTTAATTTCATCCATTTCTGTGCTTCACAGACACAGAATTAGTCACTTAGTTACATAATTATAGTCATGTGGTTACATAATTATAGTTTGCAAGGAGTGCTTATAATTATAAATGCAATTTTGTCTGGGAAACTCCTAATTATTTTGGCCAGGGATAAAGTTTTCAATTTTTTTTAAGACATATTAAAAATAATCTTAAAATTAACTTCTGTCTTTTAATTGTCATTTTTTAAAAGGGAAAGAGGTTTTTTTATGATTTATTCTGTAGAAAACGAAGGTGCATTCCTTACACTTTCATCTGATAGAGAGAAACTTCCATTGCCAAGGTCAAACTATAGTACATTGGAAATATATTACCAACCTTGAAAAACAGAATATTATTGAAATTCAAGTAACCTTCCAAAATGCAGGGGTATTATCACTCATCTCTATTATAAAACATTTTTGATTAACAGGTTAAAGTAAGATGAAATGAGAAGTTCAGAGGTGTAATCGTGTAATTATACTATGGTAGATGAGGTTTTGAAAGATTATGACTTTGTCTCACACTTTTAAGTAGCTTATGTGTTGCAGAATGCCTCACACTGCTGCAGTTTGTGTTCCATATTAAAGATCTTTCTGGGCTATTTCAGAGAGAAACAGCATAAAGCGTAATTTATCTAAACTCAGATTTCTGGACTGTCTAATTAAAGATGCTGAATGCAAAGCAAATTTCATTCCTTAATTATTCCTTTTCCTGAGCTACACATTCAGACATTAGATATGCCCCAAAATGGTTATTTGAGGCTCCAAAACTTTGTTAAATGCTCAGATTTCTGCATTTAGTACTTCAACACACTTCCTTTTAGATTTTGTTTAGCAAATTACATGACTGAAACAGCAATTAGCTACTTCCTTATATGACTTTATTCTGTTCACCTACACTCAGATGAGCAAAATAAGGAAAATACCTAATGTTTTTCTAGTTATTTTTCTCCTTCATATAGGTGCTGTCCTGCAGGCAGAAACCATAGGCATCTGTGTTTGCTCAATTCTCAAGCTGAATATCACCAATATGAATCTATGCCGCGACGAACCTTGGGTTTATTAAGTCATTTATTTATGTATGTATTTTTCCTTTCTCTAGGCCTTTTACTGGTAAAATTTAGCCATATCCTTATTTCAATTTTACATGAATAAAAATAAGCATGCAATTTTAGTGTATAGTACTTGTTGTAAAAGTAGTACCTGAAGAGCATCGTTACTAAAGAATATGCATTACTTACTTCCATTCATACCTTTAGGCTTAAAAACAATAAATATGTTATGGTGATAGTAATAGCTGATATAATTACCTGAGGAAGATAGTATAATAGAATAGAATTGAATAGAATTAGAAAGATGATTAATTTTCTTTAAAAACAGCTTTAAGAGACTTCTTTTCTTCTGGGTTACCTTATTTTATATTTTCTAATTTTTTTGTTTTGTTTTCATGTTGAAACAAGGGAAAAATCTGAGATGGTGTATTGAACAGGGGCTGTGATAAATGAAATCAGAATATATAATGCTATTTAATGAATATGAAACAGTGTTACTTTGAGATTTGTCAGATGTTCCTGATACATTTAGTTTAACAAATTCCCTTATACTAATTGCTTGTGGTATTAAGCTTTGGAGAATCACAGTATTTGCCATAGTCCAGTCCCTTAGGTGAATGTCTAATGGAGAATCAAAGAGGAAAAGAAAATATTATATCCAATATGACATACAGAACAATCATTTTAAAAAAATAACCAGTACTAAGATATCAAGAAGATGGAGAGAAGATGATAGATTAAGGTAACTAGTGAACAAAAGTTTTAAAATGTCTTTGGCGACAGCACAAAAGGTATATTGTTTAGAAACTATCTAATGGGAACTGTACATCTGTGCATCTGTGCATCTAAGCACATGCACATGCTTGCTGGGGCAAAAATAATATCTCATAGATCTGATTTGCATCTTTTTTATCACTTTGAATACAATTTAAAGATTACTGGGACAGTAAATACATTATTACTTTAATCAGTTTGTCCTTTGTTTTAATGCAATATTGCTAATGTCTGAATACTAATATGCCTGAAATTACAATATGGAATTTTATTGAATGCACCTTGCAAAAGTACTATTTACTGTTGCAATAGCTAAATACACATTAAATATGGCATCATTGTACTTGAAAAAAGACACAATTATTTTTTTTCCAAAAAAACTTTATGCAATGAGTTTCAACCATTACAGGGAACTGTGAAGTTTTGAATGCAGATAATAAGTGCTTTCCCAACAGACCTAGATCAAAACACTTCCATGAAAGTTTTATCAAGTCAATAGCCAACAAGCAACCAGAAATAAGTTTCATTCAAGATCTATTGCAATTTGTGCTACACCAGTGTTAGCAATGTTCATTCTCTCTATCTAATCAGATGTTTAGCAACCATTCTAGCCGTCTCCCTTTTGTAACAACAGGCACAGGTAGGAACTATGACAAACTGTGCTGTGCATATACAGCTTATCTCCAGAACTATTCCTTTGTAATATCTTCATATATGTATTAGCTCTATCTACACAACTTTTTGTCTTACTGTTCTTTAGTTTAATACCAATTTAAACCACACTTGGAAATGTTCAGTGACATTTACATTATTGCTCTTGGTTTCTTGAAACAGAAAGTTACCTTTGAATAGGATTCATAGAGCAATGATCCAGCATCAAATATTCACATTAAAATTTAAAGGAGTTAAGAGCAAATTATGTGTTCTTTTTCGTATTTTATTTTAAAGGAAAATCTTCAGTTGATCAAAATAACATAAAATGCAATTTGCCAATAACGTTTAGCATATATATTCACCATGGAAGAAATAAATACAAAAAAGAAGAATTTCAAAAACACAAACACATACCTTCACAAAACTAATGTATTTTTCTTACTTTGATGTCACTTTAGAAGTGTTTTTTGTTCATGGTTTTTGTTGCACAAATAGTTTTAATAAATACCATGAAAAATTCTGCATCAGCTTACATCTCAGAAAAAATTAAAAAATGTTATTTAAACATATCATTAGGTAAAGTGGTTTTGTATATATTAACATTGTACTGTTGCTAAAATTTGCATTCTTTCTCCAAAAATAAAATGTCCAAATCAGTCTAAAGGCAAGTAGTGAAAGGTTAACAAGTGCTACAATGTGAATATTTATTTATTTATTTATTTATTCTGAATAGCTCAAAATTCAGGTCAGAAACAGCTGAACACAAGCTCCTGGTGTTATGGAAAATCAAGTCAGGTTGAATGCAATTAGTAATTCAATTGAATGCATTGGATTGACTTTTTTTCATTTCAACTACCCCCCTTTTCCTGATGGAAAGTTCATTTCTTGACACAGATGAATTTTCCTTCAAATATCTTTGAAATATAGGACTATTATGTAAATCCAAAGTAATAAAGAATGACAGAAGATGCTAGGAAAACATTTAGCACAAAGCCAGCTATGGAAATGTATGTGAGAATGTATAGATGAATGATTTATATTTTAATTGGGAGAGGAAAAATAGAACTTCTAGGAAAACCTTAGATATTTATCATTTTATGGTTTATTTCTAATATCAGCTGGCAAGAGTGATATTGATTTCTGTCACTAAAATCACAACTACAGCTGCAAATCACAGTATAACTAATAAGACAAATGTATTTTGGTGTGCATTTTGAAAGCCTTGCAAAGTACAAAAAATTTTTCTGATAAAAAATGAAAACAGTAAATTGAATTTTTTTCCTCAAATATATCACTGTATGCATCTTTTAATAACACACAAGGGAAATCTGCAGAGGGCTGGTGATGAAAGTTTGTCTTGATCAGTTTCTTTTAATGCATATATAACAACTTCAGAAAACCAATAAAGGTTAAATACATGTATATTGTTAGAACCTTGAAGAACTTCAGCCTGATGTTTTTCAGCATTTATTAATGAAGAGACAGAGAGAAAATATTTAATTTGCAAATTTTTGTGTTGTCCCTTGAAATTTGAAAGAAAACAATAAAAATATCTATTTTCACTCCTATTGAAACAAGTAAACTCCAATTATTTTCTGCATATACAGTTTTGAGATGCAGGATTAGCTTATATTCATATTTCTCCCATCATGGACAATTAATTGTAATGCTTATAAACAGATCTGAGGAAAGAAAGTGCTCTGAAATACGCTTACTCCTTATTTAAATAGTTAAAACTGTAAAACTGAAAGAAAAAAAAACTGTTCATCAATAAGCATTTTCAAAATACCTCCATTATTTGGATTATTTTTTTGAAATACTGCCTTCTTTCAGATTTTTTTGTTTTCAACTTCTGTTTTTCTCTCTTATGTTTTTAATTCAGCTTTTACTTCTAAATTCAAGAAAACTTGTTTGACACTAACAATGCAGGTGAAGCAGCAGTGTTATTTAGATGTTGTCAGTCCGTCGAGGCATTCCAAGGCAGAACAAACATACCTCTGAAGGGAACTGTGACCCATGGATAAGACCTTGCTTGAGCTGGTACATCTCTGAAATTACTGCGGCCTGTGGAGAACCAATCCTAGAGCACAGGAAAAATAAGAAAAGGAAGAAGACGAAAAAAGAAACTACTATGTCCTGACCCCAGCCCACTGTGCTGCAGACACAGAGTTGTTTGCAGTGAAGCAGAACCTGAGAGTGAAGCTAAGCCTGGAAAAGTGGCAAAAAAAGTGGTTTATTGTTTGTCTCCTTTGTTCCCCTATATTCAAATCACTAATTATTTATGGTAATTGACAATAAATTAAATTATTTTTCTCTTTTGCCCATAACACCAATTGGTAAGTGTTCTCTCTGTTTGATCTCCAGCAACGTGGTTTTTCTTTTGATTTTTTGACAGTTTCCTGTTGAGGAGGGCAAATGGGAGAGTGGCTGGATGGAGTACTTCAGTGGAAATTTGAGCCTGCAATGATGAGACTGAGCTGATAATTTAAGTATGGGAAAGTGAAAATCAGTTCCCCAAAAACCCACATAAATGTCATTAGGAAAAAGACTAAAAGTCAAAACAAATGCAGATTAGGAGTTCACTGTGTAAAAGAAGCAAGAAAGATGAGGCTTATAAAAATTAATAAGAGCACAAGACATTTTGATATGGAGCTCAAAAAAAAAAGTTACTGAGGTACAGAGGCAAAAAAACCAGAGGAGGGTGAACTCACCCTCTGAATCTTTCAGTGGGATTGATTCTTCATGTTTTCCATAGTTGTGACCTTTTATGAACCATTAAGTTATGCTTGTATTTTACGGAAGGTAAAGATGAGGACCACGCTCCAGCCTGGTAAATATCACTTTATCATTACTGTAGAAGGCCAGAGACATTACACTGCCTGACACTACAAGGTCTCAGGATTTGCCTGAGCTTGTACTGGACTGAGCTGGTTCCAGCCTGTAGCAGTTCTCATGTACTGTGTATGTGTGATAGTACAGATGTGGTTGTGTATTTTCTGTATCATATTCTACCTCTGGTTAATAATAATAATACATCAATAGCCCCAGGCTGATTCTGAAGGAGACTAATCTGTGCCTTTAGATGGATCCCATAAGAAGGAAGATTATTGTTGCAAGAATCACTTAAAAAGAAAAGCAAGCTGGCTATAAGACTAGGGAAGAAGACTCTACTACTGTGGACATAAAATTCGTCCCAGCAAGGAAATGGTCGTGCTGCTGAATCAGAACTTCCTGCATACACCCCACTTCCTGAGGAGGACCAAAAGTGCTGACTTTAGGACCAGGAGGGACTATGAGAGAATAAAGGTACTACTCAAGAAAAGAGAAAGGTACTGAGGAATTTCTGACACTCATTTTTGTCCTTTCCTTATGAGGCTTTTTCTGTACTGATTAGACAAATCTAGACAATCAGACATTTAGAGAATTCTAGAGCATTACAACATTGACTGTCCACTTAAAAAAAAAAAAAAATGTGTGCAAATACCCTTTTGCCCATAATCTTATTTTAAGATTCTTAAAGTAACAAAATCAACCAGTATATTTTTTATGGTATATAAAATCTCAGTCAAACAAAGAAACATACAAATCAAACCTCTAGAAGCATGATTATTTTATTAGGAGATCACACCAAGTTTTCTATAAACCATTACATGCGTGTATATATATGTTTATATATATCAGTAAAAAATGGATTTTTTTCCTCCAAGGGAAAGATTAACTCTTTCATGTTGTTGTTATGACTAGGTCACATAGCAAACACAGAAAAGCTACTAAAAGTGTTTTCATTTTATTCATTTTTTAAATGTAAAACTGATCAATATTAATCCTATTGATAATGTGCACTGGTTTACAACTTTATTTTATGAACTAAACTGCATTAAAGTTATATGCAAATAGTTGTCTAGTAATGGTTTTGTCAATAATTGAATGTTTGGAGCTGTCCGTGGGAAATTATTGCTTATTATTGAAAGCAGACTCTATTGAATTTTACTCTCCCAGTGGATTTCTAAGCCTGGGGAATTTGTTTCTCTTTCATGAAAAAAATCAAAATTATTTGGAAATTCCAAAATCTATTTTTGTTTCTTAATGACTAAGATCTTTCAGTTTTAAATATACAGTGAAAAAATAATTCATCCATCTAGAAAGAATCAGTTGAAGACTGTATTGATATATGACTTGTAGCTGATATTTCAAATTTGATTCATTTTAATTCGTCATAATTTTAAATTAAGTTTATGACATCTGAGACCCCATTTGAAGTGTTTTAAGTGCTGTTGTTTTAAATATTTTCCATAGAATGTTCTTTCATCAGTCCATTTCCTTCTTTCTCCTTCAGTGACAATGTCACAGGTTTTCTCCTTCAAATTTAATCTCTTTTGTCTTTTAAACAAAGATAAAACAATCTTTATTTGCGATCAATTACTAATCACAGAAAAAATCTAAAGGGTTGACTTTACAATAAGAACCTTGCCAGCTTTTATTGCTTGAGTCTAAGGCAAACTCATGGAAACAAGGAATAAAAGGCACATTCTGTTACAGGTCCAAAAGAGCAAGCACATAATGAATAGATCGATAGAATAATCAGTAGACTCAGAAAAGGATGAAATAGAGGGTAAGTTAGTCTCACGATTAGTAAGCAGATGACAGTTCATAACAGCATCTCCAAACAAAGCACAGTTTTCTGTGTATTTTGTGAAGGAACAAATCTGATAGCTGAATGAACATAAAGAGGACAAAAGTAATGGCTTAAGTGACTGAGGACATGGGATAAGAATGTTTAAAGTTGAGTAAACCCGTTGAGGATACTTAAGATTATAAGCATTTTTTATGTGATCGAGGAGAAGCACTATGGAGAATATTTAATCTGATTTTATCATGATAAAAATAGGAGGCTTATTTACTGTGATTAAACGGGTCATTCTAGAAAACTAAGCATACTCAGCAGATCAAATATGAAAAAAACAGCTCCACAAATTCCAATAGAATTCCAGCTAACTTTTGGGGAAAAAAACTGCCACTTTTAAACACTTTTTTTCTTATGCACAGCTTACACATTGTTATAGATTGAATCCCTGAAGTCTTGTGTTTTGTTTTTTGTGTTTTGTTTTTTTTTATTATACATTTAATACTAAATGTACTTATTCATACATCATACAAGTATTTTCAGAGTGATTTGGCCATTATCGGTAGGATTTTAAACTCATGCTGAACTGTACTTCCGTCATTAAAAAAATATCTTTTTCTTTTGTAAGTGTTATCGTAGCTCTAACTCTTGGAGAGTCTCTTTATTCTTAATCATAAAAAGGAACAGAATTTGTTTTACATACAGTGAAACTAATACAGCAGAAAAAAAATTATGTGATGTTTTTGTGTTAATATTTTACATGGATATGGTGGAGTAGCACCACACTGCCTCTATTCAATGAAGCAGCTTTTTTATGAAAGAGCATAATACATCAGAAAGAATATTTCTGTCAGTTGTGTGGCTGCTTTCTTTCTATTCTAAAGAAAACTTTCATTTGTATTGCTCATCCCCCAAACATAGCACTCTCATGGCTCACATCTCTGGACATACTTCATTAATTCTGCAGACATTGGAGTCTTTCATAAACCAGTACTCTCCCTGTTGTGTCCAGCTGTATGAATTTGCCTTCTCTCTGGCTTCTTTGCTCTGCCATCATTCTACTTCTGTTGTTCTTTGTTCTGTTCTTTGTATTTCTGGCCTTTACACTTTCTTATTTTCCTGAAGAGAGAGGTTGGTCAACACTGCAGGTAATTTTAGATTCATTTTTTGAAACCTCAGACCCCATATTCCCAAACTGGTATTACAATTATCCCAAGTCAGCAGTGTGTGGCAGAATGTGCAGCTTGCGGTATAGTTTTTTCAGGGCCTATAGTCAGACAAATTTCCGGTGGTGCTTGCTATGTGGCCCTGTCAATAACTGCAGGCAGGCAGAGTCAGAATGTATGTGCTGGTTTTGGCTGGGGGAGAGTTAATTTTCTTCACAGCGGCTGGTATGGGGCTGTGGTTTGGATTTATCTGAACACAGGGATGACAACATAGAGATATATTTGTTATTGCTGAGCAGGGATTACTCAGAGGCCAGGCCTTTTCTGCTTTTCCTACTGCCACAGTGGCAAAGGGCAGGCTGGGGGTGCATGGGATGTTGGGAAAGGATGCAGCTAGGATAGGTGACTCCAATTGACCAAAGAGATATTCCAGACCACGTGGCATCATGTTCAAAATATATAGTGAGGAAACAAGGAAGCAAGCAGGGGGGATGTTTTGAATGATGATGTTCCTCTTGCCAAGTCACCATTACCTGTGATGGATCTCTGTTTTCCTGGAGATGGCTGAACACCTTTCTGCCCATGGGAAGGGGTGGATTAATTCCTTGCTTTACTTTGCTTGTGTGCTGCATTTGTTTCTCCTATTAAACTGTCTTTATCTCAACCAATGAGTTTTCTGTCTATACCCTTCTGGTTCTCTCCCCAATCCACTCCCACTGATGTGGGGGTGAGCAAGTGGCTGCATGGGGTTTGGTTGCTGGCTCAGGTTAAACCATGAGAATATATTATACTTTTTCCTTTGTGTATTCATGTTGATCTTTAAACTCATATATAACCTAGGGTTTAGATAACTATGGGTCTGCCAAATGTTGAGTGTTTCTTCTTTTTGAACACAGCTGTCAGAAATTCACAGCTTTTGGATGGGACCAACAGTAAGAAACATTACTCTTCTCTATGATGTGTCATGGTATTTGAATTCTATCAGAAAACACACAAACAAAAATACACAATAAAAGCCAAATCTATAGAGCCTCCTAAATCTAGACAGAGATTCCCAGTAAAACTGTGTATAGTGTAGAATGGAGACAATTAGTAGGTAAATGTTTTCAATCTTTTGAGATCTGCCGACGTACCAAAGGACTCCAAACTAAGACCATGAGCAAAATCAGGGAGATACAGGATAAGCTTTCCACAACATAATAGAGAAATATTGTGAGGGATAATCTCTATTTCCTGACTGGAACTGTGTGAAGCTTTTGGAGAAGCCACATTTTCTGCACATATCGCTTCTCATCAGACACCATTGATTCTGCTGCTTTACCAACAGAAATGGTTACACAAAAGAATGTGCAGAGCTCACCATGAATTCCTTCCAGCTGTTTCTGGGCATGACCATGTTCCACACTGTTCTGCAGTGATGCCTTGCTCTATGCTGTCATGGCAGCCCCTACTTCTCTTCTGAAGGTTTATTTCTTCAACATCAAATTCATTAAAAAAGAACCTGTGAACCAGTTTTAGCTCAAGGAGAACTTAAAGTCACTGTCACCATATGTTATTACACTGTCTAACTATATGCCTAAGAAAAGGCCACTACAGTATCTAGACAAATCTTTGGTTTAAAAAAGGATATGATTTTAATAAGTTTTATTGGAATCACTTTGTGACTCAGTCTTCTCATTTTAGGTTTCAGTATACTGTGATTTGACAGTTATGTACATATAAATACTGAATTCAGTACCTACCACATGTCCACCCACCTGTATGCAAAAATGAGGTGCCTAATTTAGGAATTTATATTCATTACACAGCTGAAATTAAGTTGCAAACTAGAAACCAAAGTTGTTAAGCAAAGCAGATCCCTTAGTAGAATTCACAATCAAATACCCCAACTAATGTTCCTAAGTTATGTTTTTTTCCTTAGGAATCTCATAAAGATTAAATTACTCATCTGGCTGAACATGAACCAGCATTGTGCCCAGGTGGCCGAGAAGGCCAATGGCATCATGGCCTGTATCAGAAATAGTGTGGCCAGCAGGATCAGAGCACTGATTTTCCCCATGCACTTGGCACTGGAGAAGCCGCACCTCAAGTCCCTTGTCCAGTTCTGGGCCCCTCACCTCAAGAAAGACATTAAGGGGCTGAAGCATCCAGAGGAGAAGGGCACTGAAGCTGGTGAAGAGTCTAGAGAGTGAGTTCTGTGAGGAGCAGCTGAGGGAGCTGGGAGTGTTTAGCCTGGAGAAGAGGAAACTCGCGGATGACCTTATTGCTCTCCACAACTACCCGAAGGAAGGGTGTGTAGTGAGGTGGGAATAGACCTCTTCTCCCAGGCAGCCAGCAACAGGGTGAGAGGAACAGGCCTCAAGCTGCAGCAAGGGAAGTTCAGGTTGGACATCAGGAAGAATATATTCACTGAAAGGCTAGTTAAGTATTGGAATGAGCTTCTCAGGGAAGTGGTGAAGCCTCTATCTTTGGAAGTGTTCAAGAAAGAACCTGAGATGACTTAGTGCTGTGGTTTACTTGACATAGTGGTGTTCAGATAAAAGTTGGATTTTATGATCTTGGAGGCCTTATCCAGCTTTAATGGTTCAGTGATTCTGTATTTCTATGATCCTGGCTAGCCACACAGATTAGAATAAGAGGTGCTATTAGATTAACCTTTTCCATTTATTGTCACATTTTTAGTATTCTTTAAAGAGAGTTAAATACATCAAAAGTTTCATGACGTGCAAGTATAGCAGTGTGTAACTTTGCACGTGAACAGCTAGATTCAATATAAAGATCACCTGTTTGGTCCAATCACTTTGTTACTGTTTTTAACTCTACAGAGAGAAAACTTTAAATGAAAGCATTGAAAGTGTTATTTCTCTATTTTGTGCTTCAGTTTTACTGAACTTAGATCCAGTTCAGCAATACCTTAAATCATCTGATATTTTTTATATCCAATGTATAATATTACTTCATAAATATGTAAAATTGGGAGACTGTGCTTGAACATACATATATAACTGTATGAATGTGAGTGGGCATATATTTATATTTAGATTTACATTGATATGGTAGAAATTATAGTACTTCCTAAGGCTTTACAGTCTGTTTCCATCACCTGCCCTTTTCAAACATCTACCTGTTTCTTGTAGTAGAATAAACGTGATATTCACATTTGCCTTCATTGCAAAACTAGCTTTTTAATCAGGTCTCTTAAATGTACACAGATCTTCAGGTTTTTCACAGGATGTTTATAGAGTAATACCCTCTGACTACGTTATATCCCGTAGCAATTTAGCAGGATGGTATTGAATATGTATGTGTTTCTTAAATTGCTTAAGCAGCCATTGTTCTAATTTTTCTTCCATTATAATTTTTAATGCATTTTTCCTAAAAAGTTTATTTGTCTTTTGGCAAGCAAGGAAATACTGTAGTCCTTCACAGAACTACTGATTTAGTACAGATAGATATTTCATGCAGGATAGTGCCAACAACATTATCTTAACAACAACATTAATACAAGGCATCTAGTATAAAGATACCACTGCTGTAAGAGTCTCTCAGAGGAAAAAACAAACAAAACCAGCATATTTGATTTATGAATACAGAAATAGTACTTTCTAAATTTTTCTGGAAATAATGCAGTTACTTCCTTTTAGCTTTCATGACAAATTTATTAATATTATGCACAGATCAAAAGTAATCATAGCCTTTAAATATTTATTTGTATAAATATATATGAATTTACAGTTCCATAACTGCTGGATATCACTAACTAGAAAAAAACCAGATTATACATATTCTGGTAAAATTGCAAATAGTTTTGACAACAGGATTTTTACACATGAAGTATGAATGTGTTTGCCTAAATGATCAAATTTTTCCAGATACAGCTGTCACGGATTCAGCATAGTAGTCTCTCCTTTGCTACATATTATCTCAATGTTTGAAAGTCCCACCACCCCTTGCTCTCAGAAAATTTACTCCCTGCCAAAATCAGCAAGTTTGCCAATGTCATTCACTCTTTTTAATCTGTAGTGCAAATAAGAACATAAAGAAGCTTAAATTGCCAATTATTTTGTTTGTGTTTTCCCTTAAGCACTTTATACCAAGCATGCTTGTGAGAGTAATTGCTAAGTTACATGTTCTTTCTTAGCCTTGAAAGATAACTAAACTGAATGATTCCCTTTATGTGGATAAATTTCAGCTAATGGAACCCCAGCTAAAGAACTCATTATAATAAGAATTAAGCCACAATATCCTTCTAAGGAAAAATAACCAATCGACCAAGCAAACAAAAAAACCCACCAAGAGCAAGAAGTTCAGACTAAGGAAAGAAATTCTGCCATTAATGCCTTGCAATAAAAATAGCTCTCCACTCATTCTGTTTCCTGTGTTTACTAACATCTGATTTCAGAGCAACTATCAGTAAAGTTCACATCAATGCCAGCAATTTGTATTCAACATCAAGGGCAGTGTCAGAAACTGCAGATATAATACCCAGTCAAAGAACTTACTGAGATATGAATCTATAGAGATAGATCTGCAAAAAATTCCTGGACAATGACTATTCAAAACTACAACCAAAAGCTGAATTGACAAATACTCAGTATGTTACAGACAAACCTTCCTTACAAAGGAGACTTATTCCATAGGTTAGAAATAGCAGACAGGAGGAATTCTTTTTCTTTCTTTCTTTCTTTCTTTCTTTCTTTCTTTCTTTCTTTCTTTCTTTCTTTCTTTCTTTCTTTCTTTCTTTCTTTCTTTCTTTCTTTCTTTCTTTCTTTCTTTCTTTCTTTCTCCATCTCCAGCCATCCAGCCATTCATATCTAACATATGTATATATATATTTCCATTTATATGAATCCATTCTATTGTATTAACCACTTTTGAAAGTTTATATATAACACAAGAATATAATCCTTATTAATATTTTTTTACAAAATTCATGATTCTATTCAATTGAAGAAATAATAGAAATTATAGAATAGAAAACTTTTCCTAAAATATTTCTGAGATCTATCCTAGATTCTAAGATTTCTGTCTCATTCATTGTATCGTGAAGGACTCTCAACCCCTTTGGTGTTGTTAACTAATGGCAAAAAGATTATAACAGATTTCAAGAATTCAGATGAAATACTGCTTATGTCAAACCCAGCACTTTATTCTAAAATGAGTAGGATTCAAGGTTATAAATACAAAATGTGGTAGGAAGAAACACTATCCAATATTTTGGCTTCTATTGTCTAATATACAGCAAGTTGTGGTTTTTTTTTGTCATAATTCTTGAATCAAGGGCCTGGCAAGTATTCAAAACTGTGCATTGGAAAGTCATGGTCTCTTTTGCAATCTTCTTGTCCTCACCAAACTCAAGAATTTATTTTTCACTCAGAAAACAGCTTCAGAAGATGGAATAGGTTCAAAAACTCAAAACCTACCTATGAATACTGTTCAAGAAGAGTAGTATTCAAGGTAGAGAACTTTTAATCCTGGGACAAATGTGGAACAAACAATTTTAACAAAAAAAACCCTAATGTGGTCTTTCTACATCTGAGCCAATAGCTTCATAACTGTGAACGTATTTAAAGGCTTTCCCAAGTTTTACCAATGCTGTAAAGAACGTGGCTAGCTAAACAGAGACAGTAGTACCATTTTCTGTCTCTTTGGTAGGAATGAAATCTAATTATGAGTTAGTAATTCAGCTTTCAGCTACAAAATTGTAAAAAAAAGAAGGAATTTTTTGCATGTTTGCAATTTTATCTATTGCCTTGATATAATTACTTTTCTTGGCCTCTGGTAAAATTTTTCTTGGCATAAAGGTGGTTTAGAAAAATAACAGTTCTCAAAGTGCATACTTAGATCCATGTAGGTAGATTAGAAGGCTATTTCCATTTAAAAAACAATAGTTTAATCAACAGTGATCTCTGTATGACCCAATGTTTATGCAACTGAAATTGATAGCAAAATGGAGAGGGGAAGAGAAGTGAAGATTTACTGAAAACAATTTTTTTGAAAAACTGTGCTAAATAGATCAATTTTTAGTCTTTCATAGATTAAACACTGCCACTGAGCACATTACATTGATATTTAGTCATGTAACATAAAGACTGAAATTAAATTCTGTTCTGAGAGTTGTTGAAAATACTTAAATCAGTCATTGTTCATTCCTCCTATTTATTAGTCTTGGCATGTTCTACACCACTTGGATATTCCTAGAAATAATACAAAAATGTTGGAAGTTTGCTAGGAGGGTATCTTCTCTTCCTTCCTCGTCCTGCACTTAAATAAAAAATCCAGGTTTTATTGCCTTTTTTACTTTGTATTGAAAGATAGAGTAGATCAGTCTGATAACAGAAACATAAGCCATGAGAAATTAATGGTATCAAACTCAATTGCTTTATAATGTTGCATAAAATAAATGCACATAGGTTTCTACTAGTAGAAGACTATTTCTGAAGATCACCAATGTTAATGTATCATTAAATGTTATGTTAAAGTGAGCAAAGATAATTAGCATGCACAGGCCTAAAAAATCAAATCAATGTTGGTAAATAGCTCATGCCTTTTGAAAATCCCCCTCCAGAAATGGATGGTGTGTGAAGAAGAAAAGACCTGTTTGTGCTTATACTTTATACATTGTGCACACTGCTCAAAAGTGGAAATAAGGGTGAATGTTGTGGTACCCCTGTCTGGAATATTATGTGATACTGTGTATATTTCATACAAGGAGAGTATACAGGCCATTGAACTGGAAAGAAATGAAATAGCAACACATTCTCAGTCACAGTCTTGTGATCTGCGGTTCAGCTTGGCTGCTTACTGCTGAATCTCTTCTCCATGAGCATTGTCCTTGGTTCAGCTCTTTTCATTGACCTGTGTCTCTAAAACCATCTATCCAAGTGAGCTACAAACTTTAGACCCATCTACTCTTCATAAAACTCTTGCACAATCAACAGCATCTGGCCTAATCTTTTGCCCTAAAAGGATTCAAATATAACTTGTCAGAATAAAAGAAATCAATGATCTGTAGAAGGATTGATTACACATCCTGGAAATATGTAAATGGCCTAAACAAATTGAGTAAAGAGGAAAATGACACACATTTACTCCCTAATGGTCTTTGAATGAACAAAATTTTTAAAAGAGCATTAAAAATTAAAAAAAAAATATATATATACACACTATTGATGATCCTCAGTTTTCATTGAAAGTTAAAACTGTCTAGAAAGAAGAGCACTCTATCTCATTTTAAAACTGAGAAAAGGGCAACAGGAGACTCAAAACCAAAAGTGATACAATTGGGTAAGATTGTAAGAAGTAAAATTGTTCAAGAGATAATATATTATAATAATACATTTTGTATTTTTGCTATGCACATAAATAGATGAACCTGAATTCTATGTGAATATTGCTCTGCCCTTCTGCTCCATACATTTTATGTTTGGTTCGTTGCTTGGTTCATTTTACATGTGTTTAGCAGTAGTTAAATAGGGTACTAAGAACACTGAGTTACCTCCCCTCCCTACCTGCTCCCTCTCTGCTGTCTAAACAGTTAATTGAGTTTTGAATAAATAATTCAGTTTACTTCTATAAAGCCTTGTTTGTTTGCTTGTGGTCTGACTTGGGCTTTAGTCATTAATGTGAGTGCACATTCAACAGCCTCAACTGTTTTAAGTTTATCAGACAACACTGTTGATGGAATGTAGTTTTATGGTAGCTATAATACCACTCCATAAAAAGAAGATCTATTTTGACTAACTTCAGTATCTGACTTCCTCTTAAATAGTTGGCATCCTGGATGAAATTTGTATAATCTCTGCAATGTCACATCAGGATGGCAATTTATCTTAGTCCAAATGAATACCCTAAGTATATCAGATGAAGTAGCCCCTGGAGAGGGCTATAAAAAATTCTACATTCATGGTTAAAACCGTAAGTATAGCTACCTATATTTTAAAGCTAGCTGTCTTTTAGAGGTTTGAGGTTTTTTGATACAACTTTCACCTCTGCTATTTTCCCTTCTTATAGATGCTTAAAATGAGGTGTTTTCATTCTGAAAGTCTTCAGAAGTACTAATTTTCATTGACTACACAGGGAATGCAGGCCCTTACTTCCAGAAGATGCATCTATTCTACCTTATATATTTAAGATATGACTCAATAATATAAGTTTTCCTCTGTGCATATGGGTGCATATTTTTCATGTGTGTACCTGAATTGAAAGTGACTAAGACTTTCAGTATTTGCTTGTACATTTAACAAGTTGTAAGAAGAATAAACTACAAACAACAACAAAATTTTCACTAAGTATGAGAGCCCTATATAATCAATATTTTTAATTATTTTTCAAAAGCTGAATAAAAAAATAAGAGTAACTTATTATAAGTGAAATTAACAGGGTGAATTCCTGTGACTATATTTTAAAGCTGTTGTGTTTCTGTTCTAATATCTACGTCACGGAGAAAAACTAGCTATCAGCCTTTTGTTTTTCATTAGGCCAAAGAAGGGGCCAGGCTGAAACGTATATTTTCAGGTAGAGAAATACTTTCAAGAATATTGAAAGATACTGTGACTTCTTGAACCTGGAAAATGAATGTGCAATAGCAGTAATATAATACTAAGGAGACATTTCAGAGATTATTGAATTCAGGGATAACTTGAATGTGTTTGATTAACTAATTGAATCAAATTGCAGTCTTTCCTCCTCTTAATTTCTGCTCTGAAATAGCAGTAGTTGATTTCCTTCCCTAATACTTTCCAATATCCTCTTAAATGGTACCAAATGCTTGGTCTAAGTTAAAAGAAACGGAGTATGTATATGAGCACAGTTTGTGAAAGTGTGGAGGCAACCAGTGTGGTGCGCCGCCATGATACTTGTGGCATTCCTGCTCGAGTCCAACGGTCCCTGGAACTCTGTGGGTCTCTGAATCCTAACCCTAACCCCAGTACATTCCTGATGCTGCATCTCAGGTCCCTATCAGCATGGCCCAGATTGGAAAATTGTTGAGACAGTCATGTTGTCACCTTGTTGTGATCCACTTGGCATGCCTTTTCCAGCCCCAGTATCCCTTGGAATATGGGCTGTGTCGGTCTCTGAACACTAACCCACAGCATAATGGAATCTTGGTGCTGCATCTGAGGTCTCCATCACTATGAGTGCTCCACAATAGAAAATGTGGAAGCAGTAATGTTGATGTCTGTTGCTTATATGCAAAAACTTATAAAATAAGGGCCTTATAAAGTCACGGCTCCAGCCTGCTACTTTGGCTAAGCAGAAGAGCACTGTGGGAAAGTGACTCAGCTGAATCAGAGGTAGAAAAACAAATTATGTAACCATCGTGTGTTCACATCGTGGTGTATGGTGCTTGGTTGGATTATATTTGTTATGATTTAAAGCAGCGTAGCTGATAATGCCCTAATTGCTTAAAAAGGCCTGGTTTTTGCAATAAAGGGGCTCTCCTTTGCACCTGCCAGAGGACTCTGTGTCGCTTTGCTTTGTACAGATGTCCTGCCATGATCCACTTGGCACACATCCTCCAGCCCCAGTGTCCCTGAAGATACAGGCTCTGTGGCTATCTGAACCCTAACCCTAATGTATTGTTGGTCCTTCAGCCTAGCTCCCAATCAGAATGGGTGGCCCAGGCTGGGAAGTAGAGGCAGACTACTCAGATGAGGAAGGGCTGATCTCACCTGAGATGAAGCCATTGCGTCCTTTTTGGGTTTCCTTGCTACTTCTCAGCTGTTTAGATCAAGAATGTGCATCTGCTTCTATCTTCTTATGGAAAACAGGTGGAGTAATCTGTTTTTTACATGCTCTCAGGAACAGAGTGACACAGCAGTCACAATTTTGAAGTCCACTGTCCTAGGGCTGGGCCAAGGCATTCTCTGATTTTCATTTTGATGCCCTTTTCTACACTCTTTTTGGGTCTTTCCTGGATCCTCTCCCACTGCCCCTGGAGTCTCCTGTGTTCACAGCCTGCAGTGGTACCTCTCAGGGCTACTTCCCACGTGTCTCACCAAGACCCCCTCTACCACATGTCTCCACAAGAGCCTGACTTTGTGATTTTCTTTGTTCCTGGAATAAAACCTGTCTCGCCTCAGTCAGAGTCTTCAGCCGAAATCTTAATTTCACTCTGCCGAGTGGTATTGCTCTGCTTTGTTACTGACTAGCAGCGTCTGCCCACACTTGCTAGCACATATCATTCTTTGTGATATTTTAAGTTATCTTTTTGATAGAATGCTGGATAGGAAACTGAAGGTCAGGTCAAGCTGAATGCTGCTGTGGCAGACCAATGTGGTTTAAAGATTCAGTCTAATTTTTTACTTTCAACTTATTGATGAATCTTCCGCTCTAATTTCAGTTATTTCAATAACTCTAGGAACCAAAAGGTAGTTGAATATTTCAGCTCTGCGAGATAACAGATGTGGAATAAGCCCTCATTTAGTTGCAATTGCAGTTTATATTTTAAAACAGACTTCATAATATAAATGAGAATTACCTTACAACGTCTCTTATTCAATAACTGGTGCTGCCTAATTAATCTTTAATTTGTATTCTGTAAACAGGCAGAAAGATCAGAAGTTTGAGGTGGTTTATTTTTTTATACTATCTAAAATATTTTCTTGGATTTACACCTTAAAAACTTAGAAACTTCTTTAAGTGTCAGAAGACATGGGAAGAATTTTGGAATCTGAAATTTATTTAATATCAAGACAATTATATGAATTGTTGAACAAGTGTCTCTTTTAATATAATTTTCTCCTTTTTATATCAAGGTATATTTTTTTATGAAGAGCACTGTATACTCGATTATGCTCAGATAGAACTTTAGAAGAGAGAAGAAATAAAAATATGGTTTTGTCACTAGGTATTTTCTTACACTCCCACACTTTGGGATGTCTATTTTCAATGGTTCTAACCTTATGCTGGCTAACAGTTTTGTAATATTTTGACATTTACATATGTGCTCATCTTTATGTTGGGAACACTGGTAGTCCTTTCCATCCACCAAGAAGAGGCAGTGGTATGTTTTCTAGACAAAGTAATAATTGCAGCAATTTGAGGAGTTACCACTTGCACCAAAACCTGTGAATGGAATTTCATTTTTTCTGTTGCATGGACCAGGCCTTCTAAAAACTTTTCCTTTTTAACAGGGCCTCTGATTCAAAAAATGAAGATTTTGTTGTACTCCTTCAGCAACTATGATATCCTAGGCAGATGAAAAAACTTGAATAAAACCACTTTAATAGTTCTTGCCTCAGGGATAGTTCTAGGTTGATATCAAAAGAAAACTTATTTATTATCATAAATTTGCAGTGTTTACAAACAAAGTATAATTTAAAATATATTTTATAAATATTAACCAGTATCCTCAACAATCCATCACTATTCAACTTTTTTTAAAAAAATCTATTTACATAGGCAAACTTTAGATGTTTATATGGAATAGATTTAATAGTTTCATAATATATTTCATGCTGCAAACATGTCAAACAACCATTAATAGCTGATAGAAGATGCTATCAGTGTCATGTGAAATAAGTTTGAAAATGACTGTCAGATGATCTGTCTTTGCAGTTTACTATCCAGAGAGTGCATATATTTTGTAATTCTTGAACATGTGATTAGGAGCTTCAAAGCCAAAAATAATTTTTCATATTTATTTTAAGTTATTCTTAGGGAATTGTCCATAGCTTTATGAACTATATTTTTTGTTGTTTCTTTTAACTCCTGAATGATTATGAACTGTGGATGTTTTTTTGTGAATGTGCCTCATAATTTTCATGTAATATTTTTTATGATTGTGTATATATAAAAACTAACTTCCAGCACCAAGACCTTAAAAAATGTCTTCCAAGTCTTCCTGACTTGCTTTCAGTTCACTGTTGTTCTCAGTAATAACTGGCTCTGTTTTAACCTTTACCAAGAAAGGTGATTGGCAATCCCTGTGTAAAGAAACTTGGTATTTCAGAAAAAAAATAGCTAAATACAAAATCTGTTTGGAAAATGACCAAAGAAACATTAGAAGCATTATATTTGTAGAGGTATATTAGGAAACATTTTGTTACAAAGTTAGCCATTGATTTTTACTGGAAGTACACCAATATCTGTGGGTGTTTCATGAGACATTCACATATATTTATTGAAGACCAGCGAGCTTGGACATACAAGAAATGGCCCATTTCCTCACCCAGCATTAATCAACTAAAAATCATTACCTTAAAATCAGGCATGTAATTCAGACTACTCATCTAGGTCTGCATCTGTAGGCAATGTGCAAATTCTAGTGTTTAGTTTCTTTTGAAAAAAAGTCTCTGTGCAATCATTTTAAAGGATCTAATTAAGTCACTTTAAACTCAGACAACTGTCAATTCGCATTACTTTTTCTGAGCACAGAGTTTGTTTTTCTTAGTCTTAAGCAAACTGTTTAGTCTTTGCCTAGACCTACACCCCTGCCTGCTAAACCCTTTGGGTCCCAAACCCCACTAGCCTAAACTCCTTTTTTGTCTCTGTTAATATGAAGAAAAAATTAGTTACACGATTGTATAATGAGGAATTCCAGTGTGTAGTTCTGCAGTTATTTCCTCATAAAGAAATAAACTTTGAGGTGCAAAAAGGAAGGAACTGCATGAAATAAGTTCGCAGTGCTCTCATTTTATGAAGAGAAATAGAAAGGATAGCCATGACTGATCCAAACCTACTTAGATATTAAACACATAAAAAAATAAATTCTACTCTAGTGTGGATTAATCTTTGACAGATTTAGCTATTTCTTTTCCACTCTTAGTAATAGTAGGTCAGAAATTTTTTGGTAAAATTAAAAAAAAAATTATATTTATAGTAGTCACAAGATTGTTAAAGCATGTTGGATTTTCAAATTTATTATTATTCTCTTAATTGTGTCAAAATTCATTCTGGTAAACTTTTGTTAAACCCAAATATTTATACTTTGATCTACAGGTACACACACAAAAGTTCTGTTTTAACAGTGAAGAGACTTGACTGGTGAGAGTTGCTAGAAAGTATTTGCTAGAAGATGTAGTTCTGCCATATATAATGTAACTATCAAATAATCTCCCTGAATATTGTTGTGAATACATAATTTAATATCTCAAGAGAAATTATTTCATGTATTATTAATGTATATGATGGTATTTTCAGTCAACATGCATTAATTTCAACATTCTGTATTATGATAAATGTATATGTGTATGTGCATACATTTTATTTTTCAGCATGCAATATTTCTTCTCTCAGTAATATTTAAAACCACATATAAAATACTGCATTCAGCATCAGGCTCAAAATAGTATGAGTTCTTTCAAAATTAGACCTTGTTTCTAAACACAATGAAACAAGTTATAGATGAAAAGGATACATAAATAAAATTTATTTTTAGTTCCTGGAGAATGATATAGAAAAATGCTGTCAAACTTGCTTAGTCACTTGAAGATACTTTAGACCCTAAAAATGAAGACTGTGAGCATGCATGTATTTACAGCTGCAAATGTCTAGATAAAATACAACAAAATGCAAAAGAGACTTAATGTATTCAGTATGCTTAGAACAAGCTGTACTTTGCATTTCATAACTCTGTGCTGTGTTATTTCAGTTACTTCGCTTAAAATCAAAGGCTTTTGAATAAGTTTTCAAGGAGAACACGTTCTAGGAGATAAGAAGACCTGTATTTAAATTTCTGCAGTGGCATTCTTCACATCCCAGGGGATTACCATGGTCACCAAACCACCAGATATTTTGTTTAATACTGTGTGTTTCCTATCTGCCACTGAAAGCAGGCACTGTGCAGCTGGGAGTGTCAGAGACACAGCACCAGAGGTAGAACAGACCAGAGAACGGCTGATTACATTCAATATTGTAGACAGAACTGTTGTATGTATAAGGTAGAGGTAGACTAAATAGGATTAAATTAATATTTATTTGTCTTACACCTGGACATCAGTAAACAAAACTAGCAAATTAAGCAATTCATAACTCTGTAACGCAAGATATATAATGTCAGCAGTATATAAAATGTTACTGCAAAGGAGACTTGCAGGATGGGTCCACAAGCAGGGTTCAGGAAAATATATACAAGCAGTAAAATCTGTAAAAGAATGTAGAGTAAGAAGAAACAGTATTTGGCAAGATGCTAACAAGTACAGGTACCACAAGATCATATTTGGTGACCTTAACAGGCCAGCTCACCTCATTTCTGTTGAAGAGAGTTCTGTGGAACACAAAACATCAGTGAAGAGAGAATCAAGATGGGATAGAATGAATATTCCTGCTTTATTTCCAGCTTCCCTTGTCAAAGAGATCCTGAACTAACTGAAAGTTGAAAAAAGTTTACCATTGTAAGAATTAAATTTTCTTTTTGTTGTACTATTTCTGTTTTATTCAGGGAAAAAAGATATTGTATAGTCTTTATATTAGGTAGTACTGCATCAGAAAGAAAACCTCATACCACAGTGAATTCCTTCTAACTGGAACAGGTTAGCGAATTCATCAAGGAAATAAAAAACGGACATATGATTTAAAAAATATTTTTCCTAGTTAGTAGAAGCATAAAAAATAAATTCCCCATGGTTTTTTTCTTTCCACATTTTTTTTAATATATATTTTCCAATTTGGCTGGTAAAATAAAAGGAAGTTTCACTTTCCTCCTTATATATGTTGATAACATGTTGCAAGAACTGATTCATGAAAACTAATAGTGAACTTCTGCACTTTTATTATTATAAAAAAGAATGTTCTCTATTGTCTTTTACAATGAATTAAGAAATATAATCATGTAGAGTACTACATTTTTTTCTTATTCTCCTTAGAAGGAGTAGAGTACTTGTAATCTTATTATTTCTACAGGATGGCTGTAACTGTATATGTAATATTCATGTGAATTTTACTGAAGTGGAAGAATGTATTCGAGTAATCTCATTTTCTCGGCTATATGCTTGCAGGATTACATACATAACAATTCCATGACTTGTTGATACATGACACTTGGTGATAAGATACATAACATTGAAAGCTTTTGCTTTTAGTGAGGTCTGAATTAGACAAAAGATTCAAAGTTACTCAGCTGTTTTAAAGAACTTGAAATAACTAAAGAATTTGCAAGAGAATTTACTGCTGTTGCACTGTGATACCTGTTTTATAAAAAAAAAAAAAAAATAAAGTTGAATTCCTATTATCAGTCATTAGCTAGATTGTGGAGAGCCAGAAGTTCATATTGATTTTTTTTTTCTGATTATGTTTAAATTTCCCATGCATTTCAATATACAAAATATGTCTAGAAAATTTTCTCTTGGGTTAATGAGTGTTTCTATAGAAAGGAAAATAGGAATTTTGTTTACAAAGGATGTTTTGCTTAACACATCATGATTTCAGACCTAAAGTTAGTGACTATACTTGGCAGTGGCTGTTGCTTGCGTGTTCTTGGACAATTTTGCTGACTGTTGTCTTTGTACATGTGTGGTGTTGACAGCAATTTTGGAAACCCTAGTAATAACATAATCGAAATTATGAGATGATATAATTTTATTCAGATAACATAAATATTATAAGAGTTTAATGACTATTTGTCTATATTTATTCCCTACAAAGCACAATATTTTTTACCTGTACTGGTTTGAAAGATGGCTGAGTTTTTACATGCATGATCTACATAGTCTGTAGTTCCAAAACTTACTCTAGATAAATGGAATCAGACCCCCTTGTTCTTTTTTTCCTCTCTTTTTCTTTTGCTTTCTTTGTTTCTCAATCCCAGCTCTGAACCCTCTGGACCGTCCAACTCAGAATCTCAGGACTGATGATATTCTTTGTTGTCTTTCCTCACTTTACCTAGGCAAAGCATGATTATCATATTCCAGCCCATACTCAGCACTGAAGTTTGTTGAGGGAGTGAGGAGCTTGTGGAGGTGTTTGTGGCTTGTGAGCCAGCACCTTTGACAAGTTTGTTGTGGGAGCTGAGAACTTATTGAATTGAACTGTACAGAGTTAAGGGCTTGTTAGCCTTCATTTATGTAGAAGTGGACTGTAAGAATTTAAGGGCTTGTGAGCCAACCCTTTTTGAGTGAAGACCTTTTCAGTCTAAGCAGTGGGCTGGTTGTTGGAGTCAAGAAGATGTACAACAAAACAGAGTTCGCTGATACATGGTCCTGGATCTTTGTGCTGCCCAACAAGAATTTACAAGAAACATCACACCCCTCCTGGTGGGTTGTGACAGGGTGATGGCTCTAAACTGAAAGCAAGTAGGTTTACGTTTGATATTAGGAAGGAATTATTTCCTTTGAGGGAGGTGAGTCAGTGGAACATGTTGCTCATAGAATCTGTGGATGTGCCATCCCTGGAAGTTTAAAGGCCAGGTTGGATGGAGCTTTAAGCAACCTGATCTGTTGAAAAATGTCCTTGCCCATGTAATGGGAAAGGTCTTTAAGGTCCTTTCCAACCCGAACCATTCCATGATTGGAATACTTGTATATGCCAGCCTGGTGTGGAATTATTTGTATTCTGTGCCAAGTCATTTAATTGTTTTTTTAACTCATGCAATGTATCACGTGCTGCTAATGTGACTGGATGTTCCAAATGACAGAAACACACTTGTGCTTCTGCCTTTTTTTTTTTCCTATATAAGGCTTTCCCACAATAATAAAATGCTCCATCTACTTTTTTTTGTAAGATGTTTTGTAAGCGACTTTGTAGATTCAAAACATTCTCTACCCAGGACAACTATAGGGGTAAATGTGAACATTGAACTCAATTTTGAGTTAAAATATGGCTGTAATGAAAAATTAAAAAGCACCAACATCAAACAAACAAACAAGCAAACATACAAACCCCACCCCTAACCACAAAAATACAGCCAGACTCTAAAATGACAGACGCCATTTCAAATACTTCAGCATTTTCACAGATATAGAGATAGTTCACCCAAGTGTAATATTCAGTCCTTATAAATTTTTCCCTTTTCTCCCAGCCCAATAGTAGTAAATAATAAAGATTTCAATCAATGCATTACCGTACATCTTTCAACCAATTTATTTCAAAAGAGTGAAGGATTTAAAATGCAGATCAGGAAGCCATTCAGAACATCCTTCATCTAAAACTCATGAAAGACCTTACTTTTTGTTGATCTAGGATAGAATTTAAGTTTGTCAGATAATTGCTTATCAAATTATAACGTCCCTCATCTTTTACATTGTTAATTTTTTGCTTCAAGACCTTACATGTACTCAGTCTTCAAAAGGAAGAAGAAGGATATCCGAGTTAAGGTCCTGTCCTATGCAGGGACATAAAGAAATCCAATTGGTAATTGAGAAAGATTATCGAAATACTGGTAAAGAGATCTCATAACTATTCACTAGTATGGCAAGGGCTGTCTGAAAACATTCACTGTGGGCTTTTTTCCAACTTGACTAGCATATTTAGCAAAACTCTGAATCATAACATGGGGAGCAGGTCCAGAAATCTTCTGGATGTGTTTAGTAAGATGACAAAACTTGCTTCACATAATAAAAAAGAGAAGCTAAACGTCCTGCTTATGTTTCACTGGCATATTGACAAAGAAACTTCCAGAACCTCAGAGAAAATTTATGTAATTCTACATAGTTTGATTTTTTTTTTATTAATAAACCACTTTCAGAACGTGATACAGGTAACCAAGAATGATTACAGATATAGGTGTCTTATAATAGCTGTTGTACTGCAAATTTACATTATTTGTCCTTCTTTTTTATTAGTCAGTAAGAGATAGATTATGGTTTTTTCCCAGGAAACATGTTTGTCTTCATTAATTGAAACATAAGACTTGGATTTTTATCCTTTTAGCTTTATTTCAAAGCAGAAACAATGTAAGAGTCTTTGTTCCTGTAGGAACTGATAATGACCCTCAACATGTAGCAGAATAATTCCTTTTTAATTTAAAAGACTTTTGGTGATCTTCCAGTAGGAGCTGATCATACCTATGGATAGAATCAGTCAACAGCAATTCATCACGGAAAATCTATGTCTTTGCTTTTTGAAATTCCATTCACTGGTTCATACATCAATGTTAGAAAACTGTCATGGCTTCACTGCAGATATTGCTTAAAGAATTAAGATGTTATTACGTTACCTGCACTACCTGATAACTAAGGGAAAAACCCAAACAAGCCCAAAACACAAACACCAAATTACAGACTTATAGGAAAATAGAAGCTCAGTGAATGGTCAAGATTGTGAACACAGTCTGTTGGAACAAGATAAAATTAGAACTGAGATTAAAATGCTTGAAGAATGGAGTAGCCATAAACTCTACTGAGATTTTCTGTATTTCTTTTTATTTCTGACAATATATTTTAGAAGACTAAAAATGATGAAGGCTAATTCTTCTGTGGTATAGCTGTATTCCTCTGGATAGAGTAATTATTTGTAACGGCCTACCCTTTTAGTGACATTGCTATGATGCTTATTAAATTCACTCAAGGCTTACAGCTCTATAATGTACTTCTCACTCACTTTTCACTGGGCAAAGCCTGAATCTCGTAAGAGTGCTGTAGCTGAGGGTGCCGGAAATAGTAATGGCCATTACACGTTACACATGATCTAGAGCATTCATCAAGAGGTGTTTGTCTTGTGGAAGGAGCAGGAGGTCATCTCTGACTCATGTATTTTGATCTAGCAGCTATATGTTATTCTCAGGAGCACTGTTTCTGAGAACAAACTGAAATAATTCAGTGTGAAGACTAGTCAGAATGTAAACCACTTGCAGAATTGAAGTGTCAGATGGATGGTAGGCTTAAGAATTATGACATCTGGACTGTTTCGTTTTACTGCTTCCTAAGCTCCAATGTAGATGCCTATGGCTTCTGTAGAAGAATGGGATTTTTTTTAAGCTAAGTGTTAAATACAGGCATATTAATATCTATTGGAACATGAAAATATCAAATTATGTTGTATCCTAAAGGAACTGTTTCAGACAAATTATCATTTTCTTTAAACCACTTCACTGCATGCAAGACCGTAATGGCATGTCCATAGGGCTTTCATGAACAGACCTGTTTAATTCTGAAGAAATTCAGGTATCTCTGCATGATTCCAGACCAGTTACCATTTGAGAAAGAGGGAAGATTAGGCCAATTACATGGATTTTTACTTTCAAAATTTATGTAAGACTTTGTGCGTAGCAAGACTGATAGTGAGAATATAATTGGGACTGTCATATATAACAGTGATTATCAAACTCAATAAAGTGCAATTTTAACAGATAGCAGTGGTGCTGACCATTAAATATGGAAGATAAGATGTTAAACTGGTGTCACATTTTTTTAGTTTAATTCACATTGTACATAAAAATCAGGCTGCATTATGATTTTTTTGCAAAAAGGAGATACTAAAACTATGTACTCTGAATAGAAAAGTAACCAACACCATAGCTGGTAATTTCACTTTATTTTGAATATTGAAAATTAGTGGAGCAGTACTGAAATACAAGTAACTTTCTTTTGGATGTAAAAATTTTATAGGCATCAGTCCTCGAAACTAAGATTTGAAAGTTTTGACCTTAGTTTTTATCTGTCTTCAATGGAATTTATATCATAGAGTAGCTTCTGGCTATATTTAATCTTTTTAAGGAATTGCTTCTGACTGCAAATCTAATGAGATTATGTTGGGTTGTGATTTTTTTGAAGCATTATGCAAAGTTATCCTTAACTAAGAATGAAAAATTCCAAAGGTCGCTCCTTTTTATTTATTTTAAATCATTATGGTGGACTGATAATAAAAAATCAGAGGGATTTTTTTTCTTAATTATAGAACTGAACTATGGTGTCTTGTATTTGTCGGAGTGTAATTAATTAATCTTGCATTCACTTGTATCCTGAAACTTGCAGATTTTTCCTGAACTCTTTAGTCACTTTGGACTTGCGAGGGAAAATCTTGAATCTCATTTGGTTTTCACCATGAAAAAGACATTGAGGTGCTGAAGCTCATTCAAAGAAGAGCAACAAAGCTGGTGAAAGGTCTGGACCACAATCTTATGAGGAGCAGTAAGGTATCTGGGGTTGTTTAGCCTAAAGAAAAGGAGGCTCAGGGACCTTATGACTCTCTACAACAATCCAAAAAGAGGTTGTAGTGATGTGGGAGTCTGGCTCTTTTTCCCCAAGCAGAAAGCAACAGGACAGAGGGAAATTACCCCAAGATGCTTCAGAAGAGCTTTAGCTCATACATGAGGAGAAATTTCTTAATGGAAAGGTTTGTCAAGCATTGGAACAGGCTGCCCAGGGTGGTGGTTGAGTCACCATCCTCTGAGGTATTAAAGAGACGTGTATGTGGTGCTGAGAGACTTGGTTTAGTGGCAGGATTGGCAGTGCTGGGTTTACATCTGGAGGCAATAACTATAAAGGTATTTTCCAGCCTAAAAGATTCTATGATTTTATTCTCATTTTAAGAAAACAGTCATAATATTGAGGAAGTAAAATAAGTAGAATCCAATCTGAAGCTATCAGGCGACATTACTGTTACATGAAAATATTTCTTCTAGTGATTATTGTGAATTATTATTATTGTTATTCATATATATTAATGCTGGAGACTAAAATATCAACTTAGAATGGTGCTACGTTGTTCTCACTTTGCTATGTAAGGTTCAGGACACATACTTTAGAAAATTGACCTCAACATAATTTTTAGGTGTACAGCAATCAAGCTATCACAGATGATTTGATTACTCAGGAAAAGGAAAGACATTGATATCTTTGAAAACTATCAGGAAAAGACCTCATCTATTTCACTTTCAGGCTTGGGTTAACATATTTAACATACAAAGATTCACTTTTTAGAAACATGCAAAAACTTCCACCTATCTCGAAATACCATTCAGGAACCTTATAATTAGTGAGACCCGCATCATTTTGGGTGGTAGGTAGAGCAGATCAGTGCTTTTCTGAAGAGTTTAAAGTCCATACATATTAGATGACCATGGGATTGGAAAAAGTCTATAACAGAGGGCAAAAGATATTTTTATAGCAAATTTCATCTCTGTTCAGTTCTGCAGGGAAAATGGGAAGCCTAATTAGAAACTAGTAATCTAAACATAGGCGTGAAGTAAAAGTTATTTTGGATGGACAGCACAAGAGTATTGACAATGATACTGACTCTGACACTGGCCTAATTATCAGGAGGGGACAGAGGGAAAGAGTAAGACATGACAGAAAAAAATGACATGACAGGAAAAAATCCCCAACAGTGTAACCCAAGGCACCTTTAGAGAATGTTCTTGTTTCCATTTTTTAAGGTGCTCCCACCTGACGATGTTACTATTTGGCTGTCTCCACAGTTCTACCCTAGACAATTTGCATTTAAGATGAAAAATCTAGGCCCAAGTACCTCCGTTTGAATATATTTTTTGTCTCTATCTTTTCTCTCTGCCTCATATCTCCTCAAATCATGTCTGATTATGGCTAGTTTCCCTGGTATTTAGTTATTATTGAATGCAGTAATGAAAGAAACCATAGAGATACTTAATTATCTACACAGCAGGTGTCCAATGAAGAAACTTAATTCTAACCTTTTCCTCTGTGATAAGATAATTAGTTGGGTCTAATTGCTGCTAATATATATATTCGCTGATTATAAACTGTGGTCCAAAGGCTGTTTCTGTGAAAAGAAAAAGATCAAAATAAGAAGAGAATAAAAAATGCAAATCTCTCCATAACACTACAAGAGTGCTGTTTCTTGCTTTTAAACAAATACAGATATTGCTTAAAGAAAAAAAGAAACAAAACCCAACAAATTCTACTCATTTTTATTGTGAAATAATAATAAATTGCACTACCTGAATTAAAAATCCTGACTATGAATACACATATTTACATGTTAAATTTATAACTAAGGAAAAGCAGATTGTTGGCGTTCCTTTCCACCAACTATCATATTCACGTAGGAAAAAAAAAAAAAACAACAAACAAAAAACCCAAAAATACTGCACACATTTTGAAAGCAAGTGACTCTATGACCCTACACACAGGTGAAGAGTGGGGAAATTAGAAAAGCATGTGGGGATTACTTGTGATGATGAGATAAATACAAGATCTGCAAATCAGTCATCAGTGACATTGTTTATGATACTAGGATAATTTCCCATGTTTTGATCTCATTATTAAACATTAAGACACTGACACAGTTCACAAAGAAGTTCTGAAAAGATTTGCATTGATTATGTAGGCATTCAGCCATATTCAATTTGTGATGTCAAGGCAAGAGTCAAATATTTCTTTGCAGTGATGTTTGAGATTCTGTGTGTGAGGGGACAAAATTTGCCATAGCTTAGCATTCATACTTATGAGGTTTTATTGTAAAACAGGATAAAATTGATCGGGAAAAAAAAAAAAGAACCAAGGAAGTTTACCTTTTGCAATGCAGTTTTGTGGCTAGAGGATTCACTGTGAATGGAATACCCTGGGCACAGATTTGAGCAGTTCATGGGGCTCTGAGAATAAAAGAGATCAAATACAGGCTATTTTGGAACAGATGTAATTAAAAAAACAATCATTATCTTGGGTAGGCTTGCCAGTAACCTTCAGAAATGCAGTACTTTCAGCCAAGAACCCCTTTATAGGACCTCTCTTAAATCCATCGTGATGAATGGCCAAAGGGCCATAGTCAGCACCTTCAGCAGCTGCTCAGACCTCTGCAAGACCAAACGTCTATTTTCCATTGTTGTGTTTTCCACCCACATTTAACACAGAGTGGCATTGCAAAGGTTGGATTCTTTTTTTTTTCACCCTTATCAGAAGGGACTCCTTTTCTTGCACTCTTTGGCTTCAACAGTGATTGTGGATGCTAGAGCACCTAAAGGTCTTAAAGTTAAATTCTTTTTTCTTTATTTTTGTTTTAATATGGTTAATTCTAGAAGGTAGCTCTAAGATAGACAGCATAAAAATTCTAAAGGAATTTAATATTATTTTCTGGCAGAAGTATTTGTTAAAAATGAAGAAGCTTACCTAAAAATAGCAATTGGAGTATTGATAGGAAAATGCTAAAAAATAAATTGTAACTGCAAGCAACATCTACAAAGAATCATCTAGATAATAATTTCCTTCAGAAATAAATCCAGAATTTATACTCATGAGATTTACAGTTAGAATGTAAGGAAGAACTTATAATGATGAAATACACTGTCAGAGAGAGATGAGAAGATGTATAGTTAGACTCCAGTCTTCCAAGCAGTAGGTATGAGCTCAGCTTAATGTTAGTATGGCAGACTCTGGGCATAGTGTAAATATTAGATTTCAGTACTCTGTAAAGGCGGTGGCTCTGACTCAACAACCACAGAATTATGGAAAAACTTCATATCGATGTGTAACACCTTTCTCAGTAGTGATAGTTCTTCAGGCAGTTTGCATGCAGTATGTCCCAAGACTGTCTTATGAGTTCCTAGATATGTTAAGTGGAGATCCAGAAACTGAGTAAAACTGTTGTTTTTCAAATATATGTGCATGAGAGTTTTTAAATATGGATGCATGTATTTTTAATATGTTAATATATAAATATTTATGTATCTTTACAGACTTCTACAGTTCTGAAAGTTAGCTGGTCTCAGGCAGACTAGTTGAGTACCAAATATAAACATTTTGCACTTATTAAAATTATTGATCCTGAATATCTTGGGAAGATTAAAAAAAAGCCATTATAAATAAAGAAAAAAAAACCCACAACTGTTAAGACTTATCCTTTATACATTAGTTTTATTTCCCACTGTCATTCTTGACTCAAGAGACACTTACTATAGCAAAGTCATACTTTGCACCCATACTCAGATCTCCTTTGAATAAATATTAGGCTTGAAGTTTCTAGTGCTAGTCACCCCTTACTTGCACAGAAACATAAGAAACTTTTTTTAGCTAGAGGCAAAGAATAAAAAAATAATTTTGCTTGAGTTATGTTTCAAACACTATGTTTAGGTCCACTTAAAATGAATGTAAAGCTAGGATACATCGGGACTGAGCATTATTTAAAGGTACTGCTGCAAAAGAATTGCCATTAAGTACTAATTTACTACTTGACTACTTGGCAAGTTCCTTTATTCATATTCATGCAATATCTGCAATCTAACCAGGCCAAAGTTAAGATTTAGTCCATAGGTTTGTAGAGTGTAGTTTAAACAGAACTAAATGTAAAGCACAAGAGATCAGCTGAAAGCTGAGGTATGGCCCAGCAGGTATACCCAGGCACATTCAAATACCAAAACCTTTAACACATCTTTGGAAAAATGAGAACACTGAGTTTCTAGGAGCTGGTAGAATGCAAATACCTGCAAAATTACTTGGTAGAGCTCAGAACAACACTGTTTTTTTCTGCACTCTATATCACATTGTTACAGCATTTGGACTAGCTGTCTCAAAGACAAGCAAATCACTGCTGCTGTTGACAAAATGTAGGATTAGTTTCAGAAAGTGGAGTCAGCTTCTTTGCCTGCTTTTAGAAGAGTAAGGAAGGTGCAAAAAAGAGGTTGTAATCTAAATTTGCTAAAATCAGTGGAATTATTATTTAAAATTAAACATATGCTTATGTCATGCCAAGATGGGGACATATATTCTTGATTTATTACCTTGATTTTATTTCAATCAGTGTTCTCACTAACATTTATCAGAGGACACATCCATCTCCTTTGACCATTGCCCCATTTTCTCAGTGCCCCATCACATTTACTGAATGTGGAAATAGATGTTTAATGGACAATAATGTACTATTAATAAAAGCAGTCATAACTGTTTTAGCATATGCCTAATTCACTCAGGGAAACTGAGCCACTCCATTACTAAATAAAAGAATGATAAGAATAATCACCATTTATTATTTCTGTAATGATTTTGAACTATGTATCTAGTTTGCAGAGATTGACAGAGAAATGCAGGTTTAGAAGTGTATTTTTATGTATGAGAGTACAGAAATTACTGGGCCACAGAACAAGCAAAATCCTTAATTTCTGCTGAAACACTCTTAAAATATTTATAAATGTTTCCTTTTTTTTTCATTTTTTAGTTGCAAACATTATTATTAATAGCATTTTTTGTAAAGGTATGCAACTATCAAAACACATTTGTTTTTCTTGTAAACTATATATAGAATGTCTACTGTTCTTTAAAGCTTGTAATGGAACCTTCATTAATTGTATATTATTTGGTAACCAAGCCCTATGACAATACTCCCCACTGAGAAGCAAAGGTTGACAATGGAGGCTAATAAAACTACACTTTTTTATTCATCTCTCTGACCAGATAAACTCTAAACCCACAATTTAATCGAGCTTAATGAGGTTTCACACTGTTTGTATGCTCTGGCTATACCACTGTAATTAGCACCAAGGCATTACTCACCCTTGTCTGCATAAGAGTTTCATTTTAGCCTTTTTAAGAGGTCTTGCTACTTTTTTGCTTCATTGCTTTCCTTTATTGAACATTATATGACATAGCAAGCAATTAAGTATATTTGTGGAAGAAATTAAATCACAAAAAGGGCATTTATGGTCAGGCTTAAATCCATAAAAGTAAGGAAACTGAAGTTAAAATCTTACTTGTTTTACCTTCTTATGCTGAAGAATGACAGCTTTTATAATATTCAAGTGCAATATACTGTATAGTATTCAAGTTCATCTATTCTTTTTGTCTCCATAGCCCTATACAATAGGAGGAAAAATGATAATGTTTACTCTATATTGGAGCATTTCCTTTCATTTGGAGTTGTAAAGAGCTGAGTATTTTGCTGATTATAGTTTTATCTTTCTAAAGATAACATTAAAAGGTCTATATTTATATATGCAAATGCATCTAAGTGGCTTCTATTTAAACTATGACTCAAATATTTTGATCAGTGTATTTTTATGTGGGTAGCAAAATATCTCAAAGATACTTAGTCACAAAACCACATTTATAAGGGGCATGAGCAATGTCCTCAAAAGCACCCCCATGCAGACATTACAAATATATCTTTTGGAAGTGTTCCTTAAATTCTACATTAAAAAATTGTTTCAAGTGACGTGAAAAATAGAAATTATTTTCTACTGCACATTAGCATTGGCTTTTCAAGAAGCTGTGTTAACTTATACCAGGAAGATCTGTTTCACTGTATCTAGCCTTGAATAGGAGAACAGCCACCAAAACTGTACCTTGTTCTAAATTAAATCACTTTTAAAGGTGAAAAAGAGGTTGTCTACATGCTCAAATATACAAAAACTTTTCATTTAAAGTACAAAGCTATGTATATTTATAGGCAACTTATATTCAAAAGCATGCTATAGCAAATTTTTTGACAGATATAATAAAAATTTTATGCATTAAAATGTTATGTAAATGCATCTAGCTAAGACGAATTTTTACTCTTATTTGCAGGTAAATTCCCAACAATAATAAAATAGTGTGAAATGGTAATTTAATTGAAGAAATAAATGTTCTTTTCTTATTTATGACCTTTATTTAATTCCAGAATAAGCACATACTAGTTCAAATAGTCTGAGAACTGGATCTTTCAAAATATCCCTATTTGATAGTCTTTAGGACAATTCACTGATCTTACACAAATAAACTATTTTCAGGGACTACTGATCCCTAAAAATCTGAAAAAGATAAATTCAAGATTAGAAAAGAAACAAGCAAAAAAGAAAAAATGTACTAAAGAAGTTATAACAATGAAGAGCCCTAGAGTAACACAGCAAAACCCAGCAATAATAAAGTATCATTTTGTTGGTGTGGAATAGGGACTCTGTTGATAAGAGTTATTATCACTTTCTCTGAGAGAACATCAAACCAGCCCTCTCTTTGAATCTGTCCAAACCTATTCCTTGAAGGATTACAAAAGTTACAAAGGTAAATAGGTAGGAATTCAACTATTATTGGAATATTAACTCAAGCTGTTTATTCTTTGTGGTCCGAAGCCTCAAAGTTAACAATAAGATCTATCAAAACTAAAAGGCTTTCAAATCACCTTAGCTATTCTTCTCTACATATTCTTCCCTTATGCTACCTAAAAGTTTATTTCTGTCTTCCCAAGTCATGCCAGCAGCCTGCTTTTCACAGAAGTATCTTTGTTTGACTTACATGTTTAATTAGGGATTAAATTTTTCTCTGTTTAACATGTTCTTCCACATGGAAACTTCTGTTTCTTAGCACATTCAGCTAATCATAAGGGAAGGACTAATTTACCACTTCCTCAATAGTATCAAGCTCTCCTCTAGTCACTAAGTAAATAGTAAAAGAAGAGCAAACAGTGTAAGTAATGTCAACTCCTTCTGAAAAGGTTTCAGTGCCATGAAATTGTTCTACTTTCAAATGATGGTTCTACTTTATGCTTCCTAGTCTTTCTCCATAATCAAATGAAAATATGAACACCAGTTTCAAAATACTCCTAACTGTTAGAGAATGTTTGCAGTAGTTCAGTAATGGTTACCACACTTTTAATTCAGTACCAAGTGCTCTAGAACAAGACATACCATCTTGACAAACTACAGTGCTTGAATTAGGATATACAGGACAGTGCATATGTGAACATGACTTTTATATGGGTGGACTGACATCCTTGTTGAAGTGTTACTAAGCAGACTAGTTGGTCCATGCATATTATAATCCAGTTTATGGGTGATATCAATTTTAATTTTCAGGTCTTTAGAGCTTTTATTAAAAGTAGCGCTCTTAATTCATAAATCTCTTAAAATTCTATCTTAGGTAAGTTGTGTCAACATATTTAAAGGGGTGGAAAAACAGCTTTTTGTTATGTGAGCCTGCTATCATTAGAGAAAATTAGTATTGCCTTAGGGGAAAAAAAAAAATTTAGTAAGAAAGGAATGATTCCTTTGAACTTTCTATGGTAATTTGCAATTATGTATAACTAGATTGACCATCAAGTTTTAAATATGTTAATAGTTTTGATTTTGTTCTTGAACTTGAACTTTCCCTCCCTGCTGCAACTGTAGATTGGAATGAAGGGACATAACTTTTGCTCTGCAATAGATGTATAAATTCTTGCTAGTTAATTGCTTGCAATAGAACTTGAGCAAAAAAGAACAATCTCTTTCCAAAAAAGCACTTTTTCCATATCATATTTCTATTATGCATTGACAGCAAAAATCTCACCTCACTCTCTGAATATGTCATTCAGTGAAGGAAAGAAACTGCCACTGTGACAAGAGAGCCATTGAGTATCAGTGACAGCAGTTTAGAATAAATATCTATTTCCTCAACCTTCTTCCTACATATCTCAATATTTTCTTAAGCATCAATGAATATACATAAGGAAAATCTAAAAAATCATTAAATAACAGGGGGAAAACAGCCATGAAAGAATATAATTGAATATTTTTTTTTTCCTTCATTTAATATTGTCTGACCAGTTCCAAGACAGATTATTCAAAGTACTTAATCAAATGAATGATGGATTAATAATAGAAATTTTTACTTTGCAACAATTAGCTTTTACTATCATACATCAAAAGATTATACATATGTTCACATTACACCATACCTAGTCAGGGATGAAGGGACTCTTGTGGGGTATATTCAGACTAGCCAGTTCAAAATAGATAGGATTAATGCTTCTTGTCAATTAAATGCTTCTCCACTTAGAATTTCCCTATGGATCAATGTAGTTACTCTCCTTTTTTTAATATTTGTATCCCATGTCAAGACTAACAGTATATCCATCACGCAGACAGCAGAAAACATTTTGTGGTATTAGGTATTAATTAGGCAAATCATTCAAAGCCAGGAAATAAGCTTTACAATGTGGAGCCTAAATACCTAAAATACTCCTTTCACAAAAGATAACACTGAGAATGGCTTGCTTTTCAGAGACAAAGTGATGTTATACCAGTGTGGTAGAACATTGCTGACATAAGCAAAACTAGATTAAGTGACTGGAAGTTGAAATGAGAAAAAATCAATCTTGAAATAAGGTGTATTTTCCTAGCTGTGATGGTAATTAAACACTTGAAAAACTTCCACAGGAGGCAATGGACTAACCAGTGCCTGCAGTCTTTAAAATGAACTGAGCTGTCTTTAAATATATAATGATTTCCTCAAGCCTTTCAGATAAACATGGTGTATGATATGAGCTTGAAAAGAAAGCGCTAGAGCCGAGTGGTCAGAATGGCCATCTCTGTCACGGAAATTTGTGATGGTATAAGGCAGTTCATGTTTTTCTTATTCGTATTTGAGGAGATCAAGATAGTAAGTCTTGTCCTTAATATCTGCAGACCTATGAAAGAGAATGACTACAAGCCAATTTCGAATAATATGCTTGGAGGTTATGTTCTCCCATCCTGTCTTCTCCCTTCAGACTTAAAGACTGACATAGTAAATTTTCATGTTTTTCAGCTCTCTACTATGAACATAAGATGTAGGTTATATAATGTGACATAGAGAAAGTGCAGACCTGTTCCCTTAGTAGTACACAGACCATTTTCTGACCAGTTGCTACCCTATCTTGCCCACCAGAACAAGCACGAACATGCATATTTTGGGTTGGAAAAACACTTTCTTTTTCAGATGCAAATCTAAAGGGACTTCAAGAAAAGTGTTCATCTTTATAGTTATGGAGCTATGATTTAACTGGTAGGATAACACAGGCATTCCTATCGTAATCTTGGTATGCTTTACATAATCTAAATTTCTTCTCTTTTTATAAGTCTCCAGCAGTGAAACCAAGATAATGATATTTTTGTTTCTCATGGTCCCTTCCTGAGACACAAAGTCTACTCCTCTCACAACTGAAAGAATGAAGTACTGTTCTTTTTTAGAATATTTAGGTGAAATTTCATGGAAAGGGTAATAGAAGAATCAAACTGAATTATTTTTATATCACATCAAACCTGGAAAAACATGGAATATTTTTTTTCTATTCAGTTCTTAAAAATGTGTAATCACATAAATTACATGAACTCATTTATGTGCCATTTGCATACATAATGGAAGCTAATCTTACAGTTAAATATTTAGGTGAGTAAGAACTAATCAGAAAAACTGGTGAAAATTAAAGATCAATTTAGTGGACTGACAGAATACTACAAACATTTTCAATAATGTTTTGTGCCATTTAAATTTGGATTGTTCCATTTGAAACATCTTCAGAAATCCATGGAATCATAAAGTCACTGTTTAAAAGATATAGCAGTAAGAATTCGCCCAGGCAGTGTTATAATCCTTATGGTTAATTAGGCCTGTTTTATGAGAACCTTTCTTTACCTGAACAAAACAGAGTTTAGTTTACCTATTTTCTCTATAAGAGAGGAAAAGGACCAAAAGGTTCTCTCCAGATTTTTCCTGGGATAAAAAATAATCTGGGCTGAATAATTCAGTGGAGACATTGCCTATTCGTTTAGGAAGAACTCATTCCTTTTCCTAAACACAGTACTTAAATAGGCATATAATTGCAGGTACTTCATAAATGTGTGTAAATGAATAATCAAAATCAGATTAATAAATAAATGACCAAATAACCCAAAAAATAACAAAGGAGAGGATTAAAAATGACTGACAATCTTAAGAAAAATAGCTGCTAAAAGATTGCTTTCTAAACAACAGACATGGTTTGTAAATGCTAACATCTTCTACAAAAGTTCAAAGCAGAAATATTTTAATCAATCATCCTGCTTTCAGAGACTATAGCAAATAGTTTCTCCAAATGTGTTTAGAATATGACTGTGATCATTGTTGGCTGTTAGGCAAAGTATTTTTAAGAGTTCAGAGCACAAGAAGTAGCAACAATAGTCTTGAAAGCATCAAATGTATAAATTCTTTTCAAGATAAAAAAAATAGGAAAAGTAATAAGACAAAAGGTATTGCAGACTCTCTGCACAGGTTTTATTTTAAAGACAGTAAGATTGAATACCTACTATGTTTTCAAGAAAATACTGCCAGCAAAATTTTTAGTTAAACTGAAACAGGTGTCAGCACAAAAATTAGTGCTACAATAAACATATATTTATAATTGAATATTCTCTTAAATGTTCTTTATATTTTCAATGCATCTGATTACTTTAGTCGTCATTGCCTCCAAATGCTCATAAAATTGAATTATACAAGAATATGCATTCATAGAAGGCCATATAAATTCACATATGAGAGCACCTTTGAAGAAAAAAGAAATATAGAAAAAAAAAAAAAGAAGAACTTTCAATGCCTAGGGTTAATAGGAACATTCATTCAAGTCCAGTTACACCAGCCCTTTCCATTCCCATCCATTTGCCTCCTGTTGCGAGTTCCCAGTTTGCCATGTGCCTGAAGGAGCGCTCAGTGTGTCTTGCACCGACTCCACAGCTGGCCGTGCTTCCCAGGTGCCCTCTGGCACAGAGGTGGCAGACATTCTGACAATGATCTGCAGGTACAGGAAGTTCCATTTCTACCTCCAGTGAAACTTGAGTCTTTTTTTTCTTTTTTTCCTGTCTTTAGAGAGTCCTTTGGTTTTTTTTCCCTTGAACTCGTTTGGAGCAGAGGTCTTGGCAGGTGGGGAGGGAGTGCAGCTCTGAGATCTTTTTAACCGAGGGCAGTGACACAGAGAGTTACAGTGAAGTGAAACGGAGGTGGGCAGGTGGGTTTGAGTGAGCCTGCTCTAGGGACATATATCCCTGCTGCTGTTCCTTTAATGTCCTAAGAAGATATTGGTGATGAGAACTTACTTGTTTTGAATGCCAATGCATATAAATATTCATAATCAGTATTTTTTCTTCAGAGGCAGACAAATTAGGACTAAATGCAGAGACTCGCTTTTAGGGAAAGGATCTATATTCAGAGATATACCTTTTTCTCAAAGCAATTGCTAGCTAGGTATCTTGAAGAGTGTTATTATTATGTAATGCAAACTGATAGTAAAGGATTATCACATACATATCTGAAATGTCAGGAAAAAAAATATTTAAAGCATTAAAATACTGAAAGTTTTGCACTTGGAAAAGCAGACAAGTGATTCAAAGATCCTTGAACTCCCTACACTTTTTCTTCTAGGATGAAAGGGTTTTTTGTGGATAATGAAATACATTTATCTCTATCACCTAAGAGCAGAACAGCCCATATATTGAAGTGAGATATGTAAAATCACATAGGCCCTTGGAAAAAAAAAGCCATTTTTTTCCCCTGAGAGCAAGGTAATTTGATTCATTTTTTTTCACTAAAATCACAGGAGTGATGAGAGAAGAATTTACTTACTTTAAATACATTTTAAGTCTTAGGTTTTTAACATTTTTTTCTTGGCAAGGAAAAGGAGAGGAGGTATGATATCTTACTTTGAAAAGCAGATTCATTTTTTGTTTCTCATCAATAAACATTTCATTTGATTTTTCGGTTTTGCTGTTACCACATCATCTGCTCCGGTAAATGTTAGGTACTCCAGAAAATTAAGGCCTTTCAGAAAGATAAAAATATCTCATCTAGTGCTTTTATCTCACAGAAAATCAATGTTTGCATTTTAATTTGCTTTTTCTAAGAGCTTTTTTCCTTGAGAATATATTCATATTCTGAACACTACTGTTATATTTCAGAGTAATATGTATAGCAGAGCTGTCTTCACATACAAGCATCTGCAATTAATTTTTCTGTTTTTCATGCTTTAACAAGAGAATGAAAATGAAACAAAATGCCATACATTTATATACTTGAGAACTCTTCCCTCTTATTTTTATATATAAAGCAGATTTTTATAACTAGATTTTTATAACTATACTGAATAGGTCATGCCTCAGTACCTTTTGATTTGTCTGGCAATCTTGATCTCCTTTATTCTGTTGATGGACAATGATTTATTTTTAATTGATTTTTCTTATATTACTTGCAGTGGACGTCACTGCACTGACTATTGTATCCTTTATTTGTGTAACTTACTCATTGTGCAGTTAGGGGAACGATGGTGGAACTCATCTAATGATAGTCTAACTATTTACAAGATAAAAGTCTACAGTTAAAATAAGCATTTAGATTATGCTTGTTATAAGTGAAGAGAAATACAGCCCATTTAGCTAATCTGGTTTAAAAGTTAGGCCATTGACAATGTGAACATGCCTTTCACAGAAATAACTTGACTGGACAACTTCCAAATAAGTATATTGCCTGTCTAACCGAAATGCATGTGATTTGTTAGATTTCAGCCTAACCAAGTGTTAATCTAGACAGGAATAAGGAAATTTGAAAACCAGAAACTAGTAAGGAAATTTGAAAACCAGAAAATAGAAAGACCAGCTTAGGAGATACCTATCTTCTGTACATCAATAGTTAGGTGAAGTGAATTCCATCCTATACCAATCAGTCCATGACAGGTGCACACTACTTAACTTTCCAACTGCCTTACATGCCTTCATTGTGCTTAGGTTATGAGAAGCATTCCTCAGGGTAACTTCTTTGAAGATCTTGCACTAGGTTAGCAAGCCTGCTTCGAAATATACTCATGCCCCACTTTGTCAGATGCATTGGTCCTCGCCCAACAATCCTTGTCAGACTCAGAGTGCCATAAAAAAGTCAAAGTCCAGTTTGAAACAGGACCTATGCAGAATGAATTGATGCATTGGATATGTCAGTTCCTTCTTTTCCCTGTCATAACATTATTGACATATATCATCAGAGCTGCCACTCTTCAGTCTCAAAGCTATGAAATAACCCTTGATAACACCTGTCTTCTCTGACAGTGCAATTGGTGCACATCACAGCTAAGCAGCAAGGGGCAATTCTTCAAGAACCAGACAAATCTTGAGTCTTCCTGCAGCATCCAAGGTCTGAGCTCCCCACAAGCATCTTATTTCCCAAAACACATAAGACAGGTTGGTGTCTGGTTTGCTTTGTTCCTGGAGAAGGGTCCCAGTGAGTCTCATCTGGATTTTTCTCTTTATGCAGTCATTTGGTTGATTCTTTTCTGACTCTCTGATGTCTGCTATTACAGGTCCTGTCTACAACCATCAATTTCTATTGCACTATACAAGTCCTGAAGCATAGACCTCCAACTAGAAAAGGATCCTTGATGCTCCTAGACAACTCAAGTTTCCAGACAACTCTACTTTGGGAGTATGCATCCACTGCTATCTTTGGAAAAATTGTTTTGTGCATCCCTCCTTCCTTATACCACAGACTCAGGATCCTGCCTCAGCAGACTCTCTGTGAAGACCCTAAAATTTGGGGTTTTTTTGTTTTTTCTTTTAGTCCTCCCAGTGTATGATCTGTCCATCTCTTCTTCCAGCTACCCTTCATGGCAATTCAGCAGTGTGGCCAGAGCACATCCTCCTTGTGTGAGGCTGCTCAGCACCAGGAATTCAAGATCTGCAATAACATATTCCCCCTGGAGCTCTATCTGGGTCAAGTCCTCTGACAGATCAAGGTACATTTTTGCCCAGAGATTATTTTCTGAGTGACTTTGACATGACCTTTACATAGCCCCACAAAGTCTTGAGCAGAGTCTCTGGACTTCTCTCCACCCCTGTTGAGCTTACTATTGCAAGAATGACAGTGTGCTTTAGCTGCCTTTGCTGTCCTTTGCTCTCATACAAAAAGATTATGACTGATGATAGCAACCCCACGGTGCAAAAAAAATTGGTTGTCAGACACTATAGCTCTCTGAAATCTTTTCCTCCAAGGGAAATTGCTATAACTTCTCCAGTAAGATTGCCACTTCTTGTATTTCAAAATACTTGTGATAGAGAGTGGATCTCCCAGCTGTGAGAAATATAAGTTTGAATTAAACATTTTTTACAAAGAAAACCCTCAAGTGATATTCCCCAAGAGAGAATAATAATAGTATGGATAATAAGCAATAGGATTTATTTTAAAACTCTCTTTCTGGGTGATATGGTTTAGGGGTTAAAGTGGTAGTGCTAGGTTGATGGTTGGACTTGATAAACTTAAAGATCTCTTTTTACCCTGATGATTCTATGATCCTATGAAAACAAAATGTATCATATTTTGAAACTTCTCTGACATCTTAGTATCATGGTTTTGAGATGCTTTTAGCAACAACTCAATAAAATGTATTTTTGATGTGAATGTAAGATTTTGTTTACCTAAAAATGAAAAAAAACCCAAAACTTTGCTTGTAGTTTCTTAATGGTACATCTATTGGTAGCTGAAGGGGTTGAGGAGTTTTAGTAATATTTATGTTCTTTATGAGGTTTGTGTCTCTGTGTTTTATTTTTCTTTTTCCGTCTCACTTTTTATTGTCTTTGAACTAAAATGATTTTTGACCTAATTACTTTAATGAAACAGATGCTTTCACTTTCTGCATGTTTTTGAAGAGATTTTTTTTTTTTTTTTTTAGATACTGTAATTGCCATAAAGTATTCGGGTACCTTCTGAACCTGTTAACCAGTCAGAATAAAATAAGACCATTTGATGCTATCTGTTCAATGATATTGCACCCAAAGCCCAAAAGGGTTGACAAGAAATGTGACAAAGCAGATGGCAAATGATGGTGGTGATGAGAATGAAGAGGTCTAATGGGCTTGGGAAATATTTAGAATACTCATACATTCTTCATGGAAAAAGAAAAAATATATTAATAAAAATATATAATAAAAATATAATAAAATATATAATAAACTTGCAAGTCGCAGTTTACACTTGACTTTTACACTTGACTTTTCAACACTATGTTTTCTCACATAGCAAAAATGGTAGCAATTTCTTGGGAAATAAAAAAGAAAAACAAAACACTAAATGACATCACCAAATCTTTGCTTGTCATATTAGTACTTAAAAAATAAATTTTCTGTAAAGTTAATGAATATACATCCTAAAGAGTATTAGAAAAAAATCCAAAATAGAATATGAAGCAATTGAATATTTAAAGAACAACATAGCTGAAACACAAATTATATCAATTATTATTAAAAATAAATTGTGTGATTTTTAAAAAAATCTATTGGTACCTAATGTTTTTTACTGTTGTTTTGAATTTGTAGTTCTATTTTGTTAGCAGAGCACATGGTAACTTAGAAAGTTAATGGACATACATAGAAACGTAGAACATAGAAAGTTAATGGATCTATAAAGAGAAATGACAGAAAATATTTACCATGGAAATTTGTTCAGACAAACCCCAGAAGCTGTCACATCTCATGTTGGAGCTTTTTCACTAGAAAATTACCGATAAATCAAAAGAAATTCCTGGCTATGTTTTCCTGTAGGACATACAAGGATGAATTTCATTTATTCCAATTAAGGGAAAAAGGAGTATTGTGGTAAAACATGCTAATACAAGGTAGAAATCATCTTTTATTTTTTGTCATCCCTAAAAGAAGGAACAAGTCCAAAGAAAGCAATTTCAAAAACTAGTTACTTGTTTTTGAAAATAAAAGGTGTTTACCTGCTATTTCTGCTTCACAAATGAAATAGATTTTAGTAAGCCAGAATATGGCACAGTTTTATGCTGTACGCTGCACCATAAACAGATCAATATGGTTAAAAACCACAAAAAGAAAAGTGTGATAAAAACATTTCCTACAAATATAGGATCCAAAGCTCCAGTTCACAAAAGTATTTAGAACATTATGCCCCACTGAAGAAATAGCTGTATAGAATTCTCTACTATCTTTTAAGTTGCTTTTTTTTTTGTGAGTGTTAGCAAGTATTGGAAGCTGATATGAAAATCCAAGGACTCTCTAGCTAATTTTTTTTCTCCCCAATAATATGATTCTTTTAGGCTCCTGTATGTAGGAGACGTACAGATAGGAACAGTAAGAGGATGAACCGAGGGGAAATGTGGGTACTGTGTTCCATTCAGCAACAACTAATATCTTTTAGGAAAAATTAACAAGTCTTTAGAGAATAGCAGAATCCTGAAACAATTCAGTCAATCCAAAAATATTGGCAATTTTAAGGGTGTGAGGCTAGAGTGAGAATGTTCTCTTTCCAATTACTCAACAAGCCAAAGCAAAAGGAAGTAAACACTTGAGAATATCAGGTTGTTTCTTAAGGTTGAACAGAAGCAAGGAACCACATTAACCATAGGAAACATTAAACAAGCCTCCAACAACACATCTCCAATTGTTTATGACTGGTCAGAAAATGTGGATGGAATGGATTTAGCAATAAATAAGAGTAGCAACTGAAACAGCTTCAAGGACCACTTCTCCTCTCAAAAAAGTAGAAAGATAAGAATTGTAAGCAATGAATCAGTCATTACTTAATGTATTCAAATTATGCATACAGCAGCAGAAAAGGAATTTACAATGCTAAGCAAGATATCTGTGTTGTAATCCACTTCAAGAAGCATGCTGAATCAAGTATTATCACCCAACTCTGCCTCAAAAATGTGTAGTTGAAATTGACATCTTTCATAGGATATTACATTTCTGTGAAACTCATTTTAGAGACTGACACTAATTTGAGTCTTTATGTATTAAAATAATTATCCTCTTAAAAACATGAGTGGAGAATAACGTATATCCACAGTATCTTGATGATCCAGAACATGCAGTCAAATGATGACTTCAGATTTAGTTCCACTTAAGGAAGTTTGAATGAATCCACAGTCCCAAAAAAACCAGGAAGAGCTGAACTATCAGCCCAATATCCATTCTGACCATACTTTTCTCTATAGTTTGCACTTTGATATTTATAAAAGTTTGTAAGTAAATTATGCTTCCCCTCCATTTTTTTTCAATGAATACAAAACCATCTTTCTTGGTCTAATATTTTTTGGATACTGTTGTAGATAATTACTTTTTACGCTCATCAGCCTCTTTAAAGCTGGTGATTGTCATTACTACGTCTGACTAGAACTGAAGACTGACCTTGCTTGGTGTCAACATAGAACATAAATATGCCTGAGTAATCTATAAAATGTTATTTATGACACTGTGAATTTCAAGTTTTCAACACTATAATATTTCTCTTACTTATCAAGAATTAAAAAAAAACAATTTTTTTACCTTAGGAAAAAGAAGGAAATAAATATTCTAACAAAAGGACCTAGAATGGCACTTCAATAAAAAAGGTAATTTTCTGATGGACTGAAGGAAACAATATTTCATGTAAAGAACAAAACAAAAAATTATGTATTCATAGTCCTGGAAAAGAAGTGACACTGGAGAATGCTTCTATCTCTGTGTGTTCTGGTTTTGGCTGGGCTAGAGTTAACTTTCTTCACATTGGCTGTTATGGGGTTGTGTTTTGCATTTGTTATGAAAATGTTGTTGATAACACATTGTTACGGGATTGTTTTCATTACTGCTGAGCAGAACTTACACAGCCTCACAGTCTTTTCTGTTCCTCATCTCACCCCACCAGTGATGCTGCACAAGAAGTTATGAGGGAAAACAGCTGGGGCAGCTGACCCTACTGATCCAAGGCATATTCCAGACCATAAGATATCATCCTCAGAATACAAATTTGGAGAAAGAAGAAAGAAGGGGGGGTGGGGGGAGGCATTTAAAGCGATGGCATTTGTCTGCCCAAGTCACTGTTATGTGTGATGGTCCCTGCTTTCCTGGACATGGCTGAACACTGACCTGCTGATGGGAATTAGTGCATGAATTCCTTGTTTTGCTTGTATGTCCAGCTTTTCCTTTACCTTTTAAACTGTTCTCATCTCAACCCAGAAGTTTTCTTATTTTTATTCTTCTCCATCCCAGTGCAGGAATTGAGTGAGTCGTTCTGTGGTGTCAAGTTACTGGCTAGGCTTAAACCATGACATTGTGGGAAACAAAAGAAATAAAAACTGTGGAGCCTACAGAAGGCAGAAGAGCTAAAGAATGTCAAAAGCCTTGTAAGTCAAACTTGACTGAATAATATAGTTTCCAAAAAGGCTGCTTCTATTACTCTCTCATTTCAGTTTTCCCACAGTGTAGCAATAACCATCATTCAAGTGCCAAACATAATGTGTCTACTGAAATTATAATGGGGGAATTATGCACAATAGGGATTCACAGCCTATTCTATTATGATGTTATACTGCTTCTATGAACATAAAAGGCATTAAATTCAGTTGTAGAGAGAATATATCCACCCAAAATTCCTCAGAGGAATTTACACACTGAGAAAGTCATCATTCTAGGAAGAAACTCTGAACTGAGGAGGTGACAACTGTTGTATGCCCAAGTTTTCCTGGAAAGAAATAGTATCACCAAAATTCTGGGAAAGATGCAATATTCCATGCTGCTGTATTAAGGATTACAATTTGGATCACCTTAATGCTCTTTAATCTATTAATCTATATTGACCTGTTCTATCAAATGTCAGCTGTTAGGTAATTTACTCAAAACCACTACATCTTGAATTACTAAGCCAAATTAATTAAGAGTATTTAGACAAAAATGATATTTAAATAGTCCCATCATACATTAGAACTCCCCATGAAAATAATGGGCTATCTCTGATCTATGCCAAAAGACAGAGGAAAACAACCCCACAACCTAGTTTTTATTCCTTGTCATGTATACTATGAATACTATATTTGATTCTACTCAATTCTTCTCCAAACAATAGCCCTCACAATTCTCCAAACAATGACTATCCCCATGAAAAAGAAAGTAAGAAATATTTGACTTCGCTGTGGTGGCAGTAAAGGCATTGTTGTTTAGGCATCATGGCAGACCCAGTGATAGTGACATAGTGCATCTGGGCAGAGGTCAGCAAAGTTTGGACTTAGTTTCAAAAACAGCAACTAGACCCAAGCCAACTCAAAGGTCAGGTCTTCTGGTTAGTCTTACAGTGTTGCGAGCTGAAGATGATGGGGAGAAAGTAATTCATTCTCCAAATCTATGAAATTTTGTGCTTATTTCCTTCTGCACCTTTCAAAACAGGAATAATTAAAAATTCAAAAATGAAATCACAGAAGAATTATGTTTACTTATTCTGGAATACAAATATTCCCCCCCCTTAAAAAAGTCTTACAATATACTCTGAAAATCTCATCAGGATCAATACATAAAAGTTATGAACTGTAGATTTCATTCCTTACTTATTTGGAACAAGAAATAATTTTTACATTCGTTTTTCTAATATGCAATTTGTAAGTTTTGCATCAGTGTTTATAGGCTAAATCCACAAGAAGAGAGAGAAATATTTTATATATCCCTTCCTAAAACTCGAGATTAAATCTTTTTATGAATATTTGCAACCATTTATACTATAAATATCAGCATCACATTTTAAGGCTATTAAAAAATGAAAACATATAAAAATATATTCCTACCTAGTGATAGATTATTCTCATTTAATAGCCCTAACTGTTAAAGACCATACACATTCCTACAAGAACATAAAAATGCTGTAGCTATAACTAATGACAAAAACATACATTTCATTATATATAAGCTATTCTTATAGTATATGTGCACGTAGAGGTGTGTACATATTACATGCAAATAATGTATAGTAAGCTGTTGTGTATACACATTTAAGGACAGGTTGGATATAAGTACAGTATATTTTTTCTTGTGTATCTGGTAACTTCATCATGTTTAAAAGCATATTTTAAATATCCACTTTTTAAAAAAACTCTTAGTAGGCTATATAACTATTTAAATTCAGTTAAAGACAACATTAATCTTCCCTTAAAATGAAACATAGGAATTAGTGAATGATTTTGATTTTCTGTGTTTCCTTAGTACTATATAAAATTCCTAACAGGAGTTGTTCTTGTTTACTGGAAATTATTCAAATTAAAGGTTCTTTAATTTCTAAAAGAAATGTCCCCAAGGAAATGGACATGATCAAGGTAAGGAGCAAAGCACAATAGTGGAGGATTCTCAGAAGGATCATCCTAATTATTCGTAATTACTGGAACAGGCAGCTATTCAGCTGAAACACGTAGAAAGTACAGGTACCACAATTTTTTTTTGTTATTTATGTAAATCTTGAATTACATATATAATTTACAGATTTGAAAGTATAATTTTAATTTATATTTAGAGAGGGAAAATGTCATATATCATATATTACCTGAAAAAAGACATTTAATGAGGCAAAATGAGTAGTAAGACTGTGCTTCAATGATGCCAGAAATTATAGAGGAAGCATCTGCCACTATAATTTCCAAACTTGGAACTGGCTGGGATAACCTTCAAATTCTTGCATTCATTTTGTTGTTTTCTACTCTTGGTGTTAGATGCACTGCATGAGGCATGTAGGCTATAGATTTTGCCACCTTTTACAAGATGTGTTTGGGGAAATTAGAACAAATACTCCTAATGGAAATTGAAATGCTGTATTTATCTTTTCTGTACTGTTATACGCACTTCTGAAAGAAGCAAAATTAATTTAATGTTGGAATATCCTGAATTATTAACAGAGAATTGATACTGATACTGTTATGCTATGATATGTAAGCAGGTTAAGAATATATGTCTGCACTGGATATTTTGATTATTGCAGTGAAATTTATGGCAAAAAACCAAGGGATAATCTGCTCTGCAGGATGCTTAAACTGTATCCACAATAAACAAAAACTTCTTAATTGTTTTCAAATTCCTTGGCATACTTTATTTTCCATTCCTCATCTATCTTACAAGACAGTGAGAATTTGCCTTTTTACTTTTCTTGTGGGTTTTTGGGCCAACTTCTAATTTCCACATACGCTGATGACTTGCACAAACATCAAAGAAAGGAAGAATTTTAATGTCATCATTGCATAATGTTGGAATGAAATTTTTATACCTGACTAGTATGTAGGGGGGAAAATCTGACTTTTGTTATCATAGCTGTGCCATATCTATATATCAATATCTCCATATATATTCTATTCCCTACGCTAAGTAAAAAAAAAGTCAAAGCGAAAGAACCTATCAAACCTCAAGACAAATGCATATATAATACATATATTTTTATATATACACACACATTTTTAATTAAATGAAAACTAATGCTCAATTAATGTTCAATGAAACCATTCACTGTAGGATTCACCAGATTATCGATCTGATAACTGATTTTATTGACCTCCAGGACACATTTAAAAATGTGTTTATACAGGTAATTTTCAAAATATCTCACTACTACTGAGTTTTGTACTGACATAATTTGTTGAGAAACTTTTGTCTACAGTACATCACTTTTGGTTTTGAACCTGACCATTATGAAAATAATTAGCTTCCACTAACAACTTGCAGATTTCTAAAACTAGTGCCATTCACACTTTTGTTGTTTCCCCCATTTCATTTATGAATTCAGTCATTGACTGAAGTGTAAGCTGTTTACCCAGAGGGTGGTTGTGCACTGGAACAGGCTCCCAGGGAATAGGTCCCAGTACCAAACCTGCCAGAGTTTAAGAAGAGTTCGGACAAGCCCTCAAGCACATGGTGTGACTCTTCGGGGCTGTCCCGGGAAGGGCCAGGAGTTGGACTCAGTGGTCCTTGTTTATTCCTTCCAACTCAGAATATTCTGTGATTCTATGATTTGGAGGGTGTTTCAATTAGGTCTAAATCTAAAAGGAATCTGCTTTAGAATGCCCTAAATCTCACACATCTCATAAGGAGATTTCCCAACATTTGATTAAAGTGCAAAGGTTTATGCAAGGGGCAGTCTTCTTATTCAGAAATATGCACATTGAACTTGCTGAAAATTATTAAAAGAGAAAACCAGCAAATACAGTATTTTTAGAAAACTATTTGCTAAATTGATAGAATAAATCATCATTTCTGTTGTTGAGCAATGTGCAATAGAATAACATTTTTGGTGAGGAGATAAAACCCTTTTCTTCATAAAAGATACATTTTTAAAAAAGAATATTGTCTCCTACAAATATATTCTTATATTTTATTAGAAATATATTATATGTTTCTGGATGACATTATTAACCATTCATGACCCTGTATTACACCTTTCAAAAGTCAGATTTTGAGTATTTGAATATTTCTCCTTTGATTTTCAATTTTATCATTCATCCATAGACTTCTAGTAAAAGAGTCTTGATATAATTATCATTCTGTTGTACAATAAAACTGGTAAAAATGTAATTTAAAAAAAAAACAGATGCTGTGATAAAATACAACAATATGAAAACTGAATCAATATTGATGTTCTTTATTTTATTTAGCTACAGATATCATCTAGTGGGATCAGGATTCTAATATTCATAGGTTCTCAAAGTTTCATAGCAGGACATCAAAAATGAGATGAAGATGCTGGTTTTGGCAACATGAGCTTTCCACAGAAACTTTGGAGGTTTTGTTTGCCTATTTCATATTTATTTATCTGGTTTCATAGATTATATGTTGACTTTATGGCATTTTCACATTTTTCCTGAAGGATCTGAAGTTTTCTAGTGTGTGTATATTCTCAGTAGTGCTAGAGAGTTTGCCTGCATCTTCAGCTGTTATGCATAGAGAGACTGACTTAAACGTCAGCTTCTTGCCTTTAACATTATACACTCTTTTGTCATACAGTCAAGTCTTCAGTCCCTTTCACTCCTTATCAGGCAGCTCAGTGCAGTGATACGACTACTAAAGGGTCAGCTGTACAATGAGGCTTTCAGAAGGAAGCTCAGAAATTAAGTGCTCTGTCTAGAAAAATAGACTGTGAAAGCATTCAAGAAACTGATGGACTGAAACTGCTTTGAAAAAAATATTGCTAAATACAGTATTTGTATTTCAGGGCCTAAATGCCTACAGCAGTAAAAAATTCTTACTGATACAGTTATTTTAAACTCTCTATAAATATTCAATAAAGTATAAAAATTTAATGTAGTAAGGCAGTTAAGGTAATAGGTGTATCTAATTTTAGATAGATTTTCCTGTTTATGTAGGGTTTCTACTTGTCAGGTGCATTTTTTAATGTTTTTCTTTTTCTGTTTAGGGACCCACAAGGATGATCATGTTGAACTCCTAAGTGAATGGCCCATATGGGGATGGAACCCACAACGTCAGTGTTATTAGCAACGTGATCTGACCAACTGGGCTAATCTCAAGGCCATTATGAGTACTTACTGAAAAATAAGCACAATTATTTTATATAGTACAAAAATAGTCAACTTTTGTTACTTTACTGTATTTTAAAAGGCATTTGAATGTAAACCAGAAGGATTCCGTAAAGTGTTTTTTCTTCTCTTATCTTGATTTTTCTAACTCAATATTGCTCAGATTTTATCATTTGTTCAAGACTAACCTTTGTTTATAAATATGCTAGTGTTTTTTTTTTAATATACAAATAATATCCTAAAGGAACTTAGAGTACTTAGAGAAATAATGAGAGAAAGTAAAAATTATATCCTGTAATATTAATGTACTGTGTTGATTTTTTTAAAGTCAATTGCTTTCTCTGTCTAGCAGGAAGATGCATATCTAATGAATATTCTCAACTTTGTGATCCTCACATCTACAAAATTGCATCTGTATAAAATATCGGAACTCATTTTCACTTGAACCAAAAATATCTAGCCTCAAGCCATAATCTGACACTCCTTGGGTGTTTTTGAGGGCATCACCTAATGAAGGTCCTTCCCTGTTAGATAGCTCAGGATGTGGTTTACATGGAGTTAGTAATTGCTACACACTGCTAAAGACTGGGGACAGAATGGACCTTGAGTACATAATGCCATCAGTCAGCAAATGTTAATCTTAAAATGGCCCCAATCACCAAATTCCTGAATAGAACTTTCAAAATCCCCCCTGCTTTGCTGATCCAGTAGGACTCCTGCTACCTTGCAATTAAATAGCACATATTTTGCAATAATTTCCTTCCTTACGTGGTGAGTGCTCAGCCAATGGAGATGTTTTTAAAAACAAACAAATAAAGAAACAAAAAAACCCTAGATTATTCATTCTTAACCTTTTTTTGAATAACTAGCAAGCCTACTTAAAAAAAAACCTAAATAAAAAAACCACAAACCCTTAATGACATGTCAGTACAGTAAAAACTTCTTAACTAGATGATCTGTTTGATCTACATAAGGTTTTATGAGGTTCCTCTATTTTCTGCTGAATTCTTTCCTGGATTTCACACAGAAATAGAAAATAAACAATTTCACTGGTCTTGCAGAACACTGATCCTTCACACTGCATTTTCCATATGATCATGGTTAGTCTGCATTCTACTTCTTCTATTTTATTAAGACGTTGTATTTGTAAAACTCAATTACTTTCAGTAAGCACATTTATGTTGTAACACACAAAGTGATAACATAAATTAATAAAATATATAAATTTCAAGTTTTTGAGAAATTCTTCCAAGTCTGGAAGTCCTGCTACTTCAATGAAAGCAGTGCCACAGGCAACAGGAAGAGTATTACGGAGTAAGATGTTCTAAATTTAAAAACCAGGATGGAATGTGAACCATCTATTTTAGCCACAATAAAAAGTTAAAAGCAAGTATTATTTAGAATCAATGTTAAGCCTTTTTTTTCCCCCTAATATATATTTTAAAGATTGAAAGTTAGGAGACTATTCAGCAAGCTTTACAGAAGACAAAAATTTCAGTTACTTAGGACCAGTTAGAGCTGTGAAAAACTTGAAATATTTAAGGCAGCAGTAAAATGCTGGATTACTAATGAATTTTAGTATCAATAAAACTGAAGAAAAGCACACAGGGTAAGAATACAAATTATTCCCATAGCCTACAACTATTTCAGTTAACAGCACTAGCCAGGAAAATAACCTTGGAGTTATTGTTTACAGCACAGAAGAAACCACTGCTTGTACAAATATCGTGAAATATCTCTTGGAAGAAACCATAATATATAGGGGATGAAGAAGTGAAACATGCAAAGAATACTATGGTGAACTTATTGAAATGTGGTTACAGGTTTAAAAGGTTTGTGACATATTGGACAACTCAGAATTAAAAGATGTTCAAAAAAAGATAATGACATGACCAAAGAATGGAGAAATCTTTCCAAACAAACATTGAAGGATTATTTTTTAACCTTAGAGCATGTCTTAGAAGACAAGAACAAATAATTATAAAAATAAATCAGAAAATAGCTGTATGAACAAGATATATGAGGGTATTTTTTTTATGCCTGCATCAAATGTCAACAAAAACTAAACAAGGTAAATTAAAATTTGAAGTGTTAAATAGCTAAGGAAATATTATCTCATGCATAATTTATTTAAGTATAAAAGAATTTTCTACAGGACAAATAAGTAGGCTCAAAAGAGGACTGACTATTAGGAGTGCCATAAAAAGAGTATGAGCTTGAGTTTAAATTTAATGGGGTTTAGCTTAAGATTTTTCTCCATGCAGTTTAAGAAATCAATAATTTGGATATGTCTACTCCATCAGAGATCAAGAAAGAAAGATAAACATAGACAACATTTGATAATGATTTTGAACTCAAGAGATCATAATTTTCTTCTGGCAAATATCACTGAATATCTGCTCACAAGAATAGTTACTGATTTAATTAATAATTAAAAATGTGAAAGTTATTAAATTCCACACTTCAACAATTAAAATATTATATTCAAACTGGCAATCATGATGACACTTAATATAGGACTTATATTATCCCATATCTTTTCACTTGTATTGGAGGTTTTTTTTGTTTTTTTTCTGAAACTTTTGCTTTTGGCTTCTCTTGTAGACAGAGTATTAACCATGTGGTTTCTACTTCTTGCCTAGTTGCAACTAATATATATCCATAAATAATTCTGTCTCAATATAACTCTGAACGTAAATGACCAAACTATATTCCATGACTCAGTATTATGCCTTCTGTTTCCTCCCTTTATGCCAAAGTGCTGGAAAACATGCAAAACCTGTAGACTGCTCTTCTGATACTACAGACTTTATGGATAAAATAAATTGTCAATAAAGAGAAACAATGCAAGAAATTGTTTTAGAGTTCTTTCCTCTAGAAAGCACCTAAGAAACTGTGTTTTCTTTCAATTACAGAGTTTTCAGTTTTTACTGGGTCCCAACCTTCAATGCATCAAAGGCATTGGCTTTATCAGGTACAGAACTGGGGAGGAGATGTCAGTCACTCATGAAACTCTTCCCACCTTTCCACCAGTGGTGACTTCACAGCATGCTCCCTTGGCAAAAAAACCAGAAGTGTTAGAGCACTGTGTGGTCAACAATAGAGCTAGCTAAAGAAGCTGCATCTAAAAGGTTTGACTTTTATCCTGTGAAGTGAAAATTATAAACCAGTGACATCAAAGACTATAATTACAAGTGTTTATCCAGAAATGACTCATTAAAAATCCCCCATTACATAGCTTTTGCTAAGTATATTTGATAAATCCAAGTTGTCTTTTATGTCTATTTTCTACCTCCATCTCTGTCTTGGTTTTCTGTTTTGTATTCTCTTTTCAACTCTTGTTCCAGTTACTGCTCTCCTACTGTCTTACTTTTTGATTTAACTACATGTACATATGAAAAATAGAATTTGTGTGTTCTTCTTTTTCCAATCCACTTGATACATCTCCTCATTCTATTAAAGGAAGAGCATACGTGGTACCACCTGAAGTTTTCATGATTGCTATGGGAGCTGAGAATAGAATGCAGGCTGGTGGTCTGCTGTCTGCTTGCAATTCTTTTTAAGAAAGCTGACAATATTCATAGGAGATGAAACAGGTGTTGCATAGAACATGAATGCATAATAAAGACCTACCTACAATTTAACCTACAAATACAATATAAGCTTGCAGTGCATCTGATTTAAAATGCTCTTGTATTAGATTTTGTCTTAGTGCAAAAATGTGTCAAGAGTAATCCTATCTCTATAGGTACTCAGGATAATTTTGGGTTAGCAACATACACTACCCTATGTTAAATTAAAGGCATGTAAATTAAACTACCATAATGAGATGACAACAGTTTTGGCTCTTTGGCTCTCAGTTTTGTGTTAACACTCCGCTACTTTATCAAGGTTCTAGTAACAGAAATACAATGCTGCAAATAATTTACATCATCAGATTAAGGCAAGAATTAGCTACCAGTTAAATCTGTGCCAAACTATGGGCTACACAAAGTAATTTCCCAGTAACTACGTCAAGTGACGCATGGAAAAAATAACTGCATCATCTATTACATTATTGCACAAAAACTGGTTATTAAATTCAATCATCCCTACAACTCAACATCAAATAAAAAAGCAGTAGGTTTCCACACCTCTACACAAGCCGATAACTAGTTATTTAATCACAACAAAGACTACAGAATGAACTCAAATGTTGCCCTTGCGAGGTGCAGCAGAGGTTCAGGGTTGAGATGAAGTATGTCACTGACTATATAAGATTTTTCGCTATTCTACCCTGCCTGCTGTTCCTTCTGTCCACAGTGCACCAGGAAATGCAGAAACAAAGGAAAATTTCTGTAAGGATCAGTGCTGCTGTTCACTTCAGCACAATGCTCTAAAGACAGGAAGGGTTTTATTTTTACATAAGGATGAAAACAAATGAAGACTAGATAAGGTTAAAGTCCTTCAATTTACATCAGTGCTAAAAAAATTTTTTTTTATACATTGTGGATCTGACATTGTCAATATTTATATATGAAATAGGTGTGAATATACAAACATCTGTGGATATATACACATCTGTCACTATACCTCTGACATTATATTTTGTTTGAAAATTGAGAAGCTAATAGTATTTTTTTAAATCTTAAAAAGTTTAGCCCAAAGCAACTCCAAGTCCCACATAATTTATGAAATAACATTTTTGTAATTCACAGATACATCATTATTAGCAAAGAAATTTTCAGAAATATTTTAGAAAAAAGTGCAATGGGATTATCTATTATTAAATCTAATCAATAATAAATGAGAAAAAAATGAATCTAGTCAATAAAGATCAAACCATTGCTTATTTGGAACTCATTGTAGAAACTTCTGGATAATTAACCCACCTCTGAGAATTAGAATATATTGTGTAGTTGTGCTGTTTCCCTACAGAAGAGAGACAAATGCAAACATTAGATTGAGGAGATGAGGCAAATAGCAGAAGATTATTTCCTATGCTCCTCATTTTAGATTGAAGCAACAAGACAATAACAAACCACTGAAAAGAATGAGGCCCACACAAGTGAGCGTCCCATCAGTAAATCCTTTCCTGCTTAACCAAACATTGTTTTTCCTCTAAAGGGTGATTCAATTTTCATTACAAATATTCCTACCAGTAAACTGTCTCACAATGTTTAAAACCTTAGTCTTTGGTTACATGGCTTATTTAGACACTTCAAATTTGTCTGAAATGAAGTACTGAAAGTAGGCAAGACTGATAAATCTAATCTGTTATGTTCTCATCACTTTTGTAATATTAATTTGTTCTTATATCACAGCATCTATCACAAACAGTTTTTAACATCTTCTTACCATGTCCTAGACACTGAAGGCTTAATATCAACTAATTAGAGGCATAACATAGCAGACATAGTATTTATTATATTATTTTTGTTTTACATATAAGAACCTTGTTCTACTTAGACCTCTGAGCCAACTATTCCAGTACTATTATAAGGGTTGCCTTTTTGTAAACTCCTCTCTATCCACAGAGGAAAAGTATTTATCTTTTTGACTTTGGCAGGCCTGCAGTGCTTGGAAATTCACAAGTTTTACATTAGAAATCTGTGTTTTCTACCATCTATAGCATAAACATTCTTATCTTGATCATTATCAAATAATATTTCCACACAGAAAACCTTACTAAACCAGATCCCAGTTCTCTAATAAAATTCTTAGTATGTTTTGATTTTGGCTTGATTTCTGGAGAACAAAAGGGAAGGATACTTACATGGTTCAGGTACCAACTGAAGCTTGCCTATGCAAAAATTTTAAAATATTAAAAATAATTGTGACTTAATATAACAAATATATTTTAAAGTACATTTTAAAACTAAGCAATAGAAATGTTAATGCTTTTTTAAATGGCTTTGCACTGAAGTTTCAGTTTGGGAAATGAGAAAAAAGTAGTAAGCTACAGGATGCTTAGGGAAAAGTTGTTCATAAGGTCAGAGAGGTTGAAGTTCTGAGGGTTTTTCCAATTGAAAATGTCAACAGTATTTCCATGGGTGATTGAAAGGACTTATGGTAGAGTCATAGAAAATGCTGTGTTGAAAGGGAGCCATCGGGAACATCAAGTTCAACACCTGGACCCCAAGAGTCACACCATGTGCCCAAGAACATTGTCCTAACACTTCTTGAACTCTGTCAGGCTGGTGCTGTGACTACTGCTCTGGGGAGTCTGTTCCAGTGCCCAAACACTGTCTGGGCAAAGAACCTGCCCTGGCATCAACCTAAATCTCCCTGATAGAGCTCCCTGCCATTCCCTCGAGTTTTGTTACCGGCCACGAGACTTAAGGGATTGGTACCTGACCCTCCTCTCCTCCCCATGAGGTGTCCCCTCAGTCTCCTCCAAGCTGAACAGACCAAGTGACCTCAGCCACTTCGCATAAAGCTTCTCTTCCAGATCCTTGACTGTCCTCATGGCTCTCCTATGGACACTCTCTAATAGTTTAATGTCTTAATGACTTGGTTTACCATACCTAGCCAGGAGAAAAAAAAAAAAAAAAAAAAAAAATTTTTTTATATTTTTTTTCCCCCATAACTCAGAAAATAATGACTGCAAACAGTCACTCAAACTAAGTTCTTTCATCATTTATAGTTCATAGTATAAAACACCCCTCACAAACCACCACAACTCCCTAAGAAAGCTACAAAAAAACCCCAAAAAAACCAACAAAATAATAAAATACAGTATTGTGGTCTACTTACAATAAGTATGCTTATACATTTTTATTTTAGTAATTTCCAGATTGCCACTCTATATAATTCTATTGCAGATATTTGATACTAAATCCCCAAGAGAAAATGATTTAAAAAATTTAAGTGGATATTTTTTTCAATTCTGTTGAGTCTACAGTCTTGTAAACCTCTGTGTTGCAAAGATTAACTTTAGTTAGTGAGTTTGTTACTTATTTCCCATTACAGCACTATTTATCAGAGCTGATTACTTTGAACTTTATAGTAGAAGGACGAAATAAATGTTATACTAAATTAAATTAGAGTTAACGACATACATCTCCATTACTAAGACTTGCTCAACCTCTTTCTTTCAGTAAACTTTTTTGAATATGTATTTTTTTAGAAAGCATTCATGGTAAAAATATAGAAATAAACATACCATTCAGAGTTCTGAAAGGTCTTGAGAAATTTTTATTGAAGATTTATTGTTGTTTTAATCATTGCTTTAATCTGATTTGTCAGTAACACTGCTGAAAAATTATTCATCTGAATTATTTTCTTAAAAATATACACTAAAGTAACATAGCAGCAGCAGCTGACATATCCAGAACTACTCAACCAAAATTCAGTATATTAACATTTAAAATATTAGTTGTAAAATCCAACATAATCAAGTAATTCCCCAATTTAGGGCTCCTGTTCCATCTGTCAGTGATTTCCCAATTACAAACACTATGAATTGGGCAGACAAGAACCCTTGTAAGAGAAGTATCACACTGCTCTGCTTGAAATAATTCAAGTGGCTTGCAACTCTCATTCTGCGTATAATTGTGTCAATTTTGTGTCAGTATTTTAGTGCTGTGATGTTGTGTTACACAGAGAATACTGTGAATTTAATTAGCATATCCAGTCTGATAACCAGGATGCCTTAGCAGAAACAAACAAACTTAAAGATTACAAACTAAGTGGATTAAGACTCAGATTCCAGGAAGAAGATTGGATCACCTTCTGCAAGCAAGAAGTGTTTTGTAAAATGCATGAGTTTCTCTTTGTAATGTTTAACATGAAGATTGTAACAAGAGATTGCTAACCCTATGGAACAGTATATAAGCTTTTGGAAAACCTGAGTAAAACAGAATTCTGACCCTGAGTCATTGTTCCTGTCTCTCTCAATCACCGACAATGTATTATAATTACTACTTTGATATTCACAAGTACTAATATTATCCTTATTCACTCAAAACCTATGGGTAGGCATGGCCATGTCTGTGGCTGAGCTGGAGTCTGACACTCCTCCAACATAGCTTGGGAGGGGCTGATGCCCCAGGCAGAACTGAAATGGCCTTTGGCCTCATAGGTGTGCTTGGAGACTTCAAGAGAGATTGTTCAGGATTATAAAGTTTCTTAGGGGCCTGAGAGTGGTACTTATTTGCAAAGTAATTTAAAACTTTGAATCTTTGTGATTATCTCTGAAAGCTACTATATATAATATCATCCATTTTTAATCAGAACTCTCAATAGGGAGCTTTACTCAAAAGCTGATGGGATGACACAACCTAGAGTTTTGAGATACTTCTTCAATGATTTGCTTCTATTTTGAGGGAAATTATGTGTTTGTGAAAATGTTTGTGTGTGTGCATGCATGTTTATTTGTCTAGATCAATCTGTCTTGTTTTAATGCTCTCACAAGCTTTCTCTATGACTTCAAAATGTGGCATAGACTCACATATTTATCTTAATTATGTATAAAAGCCATGCAGCATATTCAAGTGCACTAGCTGCATTCAAACAGAATTAAATCTTGTGCTATGCCACCTAGATGGAAGTATAAATGCAATTAAATCCACAGGATTAAATAATGAGCCATGAAGGATGCTAGATCCTTGAAAAAATTGTAAACATTAATAGCTACTGTTCGGTAGGAACTGAAAATATATACTGGATGTCCTCACCAATAAAATTATTGTTCTCTTCAAAACTACAGACTGTATGAATAATTCTTTGAGACTGTTTACAGAGATAACATCTGTAAGACATATCAAAAATTGATTGACTGTTAATGATTACACAAATAGTTTAAAAGGAAAAATTGAACAGTTTCATAATCTTAAACATTGATGTACACACTACAGTAATCCTCAGTAGCATTGTGCTTTACAGTTGTATGCTGATTCACTTAATTGAGAGTATTTACACATGCAATACAGATGCAGCTTCAAGCTGACAATATGCAACATTACATGAGATAAATAATTTTAGTAGTCCATTCTCTTCTGTTTTTCCAACATATAATTTAACTAACAAACAAATGAGTACTACAATCTGTTACCCACAACACTCTTGAAGTAGAAATATATAATTTTTGGTATTATGCAAAACAAAGAAGCAAGAGTTTTTTGTATTTTCTTCACACATCGTAATATATTTGTGCATGCAGTTTTCTGGTTTTAGTAAAATAAGATTCTAAGACCAAAATTCCTAAATCAGATTGTTATCTACTCTACTTTCTGAAGGACTATAGTCTATTCAATAAAACTAAACAAAAAAAAACCATGAACCATTAACTTTACCATTAACTCTTGCAAACTGATCAAGAAATACAAATGCACTGACTTGACAGACTTAGGTTATTGCTGAGAAGTGTATCAGTAGATAAAAATCAAGCTCAAACCTATCGTTATCAGAGACTACCAATGTTTTGGGTAGACCACATCAATGTTTTTTTCACTGCAGATTTTCATCACAAACTGAATTTTAAAAAGCAAAAAAAACCACCAACACCAATCAAACAAAATCTTGTGGAAATGCAGTAGTGGTGACAGACTTCTTTAAAGACAAATTCTAAATGACACAAGAGAAATTTCATTTTAGTCTTTTTTTCTTTGGAATATTATGTCTACATTGTATTGTATGGTACTTTATGGCACTCAAATCAAACTAAAATGAACTTTCATCAAAGCTAAAAGGTTTTCAAGCAGAGCACAGCTGCTTATTAGGTCAAAACTTCATGTTTCTGCAAGCAGCTTCTCCCTTTGTGTGATAGTTTCTGTGATTCTGTGCAAGGTGCCCAATTCTCTTCATGCTGTATTCAGATTTTAGATGTTTCAGCCAATGTCATTTTTAGTATCCAAGTTTTAAGTGACAGGCTCCGCAATGCTGTGACACTGAAGTACTTCACAGATGAAGATATCAGATACTTTAGAGTAAGTCAATATAAGAGTGAAGCAGTCAAGACAAAAATACAAATAAATTATGCTTGGTGTTAGCTTCTCTAAAACAGGAATTATTAATATGTGTTCAAACTGCTCCTCCAATATCTAAGAATGATACTTAAAGGAGATAATTTGGTGAGCATAATGGTTTACGAAAGTCTTACAAAAAATACAGTTTGCCTCTTAGTTATTCTAATTAAATGACTTGTCACTGGAGGTATTACAGCAGTAGGTATTTGAAGGAGGATGCACAGCTGACACCATGAGTGGCTTCAAGCATCAGCACTTCATTGTCCTTCCATACAACCTTTTATACCATTCATCTTACATGCATTCCACCTGTGTGCCCTCTCTCCCCGTCTGTGGTTGGTCAGCACACCTCAGCACTCCATGTTCCATGGGCCTCAATACCATTCACCTGTCCCACACAGCTGTAGCCCATTAGGGATGGGGCTCGGCCACAGCCCCATTCCCAACCACCACAAACTGTGTGCCTACAATCCTCCCTTTCCTTTCAAATAAATGCCAGGTCTACCATCCTTCTACAGGGCCCTTGCAGAAGAAAGGCAAACATGGTACAAGTAGCTTTGTTGTAAGTTCCACTAATTCTTGAATGCGTCCATATACTGACCTTGATTCCTTCCCTAAACCAACACAGATATCAAAGTTTTTATACTTATAGGTTATTAACAAGCACCACCAAAGTGCTTCACATTTATGCTTATTGAATTAACTTTCATATGTATGCATACATAATATTAACAAGGACTAATAGCTGCAATTAACAAACATAACATATATATTTCACCAGCAAATAAACACATTGTATTGAATAACAGAACTGCTCCATCTCTAGCTCCCACTGCTGCTTTAGTAAATACTTTTTCTTTTCTCAGTTTTTATTGCTTTAGTCTTCTGTAATTTCAGTTCCTCTATCTGCTGAAGTAATGTCCTGCTTGCTGCCTTTTTCCCTCGTCTTGTTCTTTTCCAGACTTGCCTCGTGCAATTTCATACTTCTTTTCATAACACCCATCCATAGCTGTGATAGCAAGACTGTTCCCACTCTTTGGGAATTAGCATAGATGCAATTTGTCAGGGGCAAGGCTCCTTTCAGCACTCTCCCTCCATACCCCTATAACTCCCCATTTCTTTTTTAACTATAAAAGTACAGCATCTCTAGAAAGACATATTTAGATAGATGAACATTATGACATGTATATATTTCACTCAGGACTAATAGGTTGAAAGACATGTTTAAATACAACANCATTTGATCTTGTTCCATCTGAGTCTGTTCTTGTTCTCCTAATGTCATCTTTTAGTTTTCTGTCTACATTGGCATATTTCTCTTGCAGAGCTACTGTATTACTTGCTAGATTTCTGCTAGGTTCTTTTTTTGTTTAGTTCCTCTTCTAACTTTTACATCTTATCTTTAGTCCTAAAAGCTTCCAACAGGCATTCAAAGTCCCTTTCTTCTCCCTCATAGCTGGTCACTTTCTCCCACACTCTCTCAAAATACCCATAACTAACCCATAGAATATTGACAATGTCAATAGCTGAACAACTTGATAAAACACCACACAAGAATGAGCTAAAGGCCATATATTAGGATATTAACAAAATGAGCAGCTACATAATCCTATCAGTGGCTATATAACTTTAACAGCATCAATAACCATGCAAGGATAAGATAGGGCCTATATGCTCCCATCACCTACATATTTCTGCTTTGTCCCTTGCGTTGCTAATGCTACCTGCTCTAATGCATCAAGCACTTCTGGGGACAAGCTCCTGGAAGACAACAAGGAGGGATCACCTTTAAATAAATCAAAAAGTGGTGCCAACAGCAAACTGAATAACCCCAACAATGGTCTGATCCAATTAATTGTACTTAGCAATTTTTGCAAGCCATTCAATGTTTGTATAGAATGCAGAAGAGTCCCCATCTGAGGTTCAACAGTTTGGTCTAAGACTTCCATCCCTAAATACTTCCAGGGAGCCTGTACCATGGAATCAAACAACCACATCCTCTCAAATCTAAAGGTACTGAGATTACATAGGGACAGATCGTAGCTACTCATCCATCAGTATTAAGACTCACAGGTACTAGACCTTGGCATCTGTCAGCTGGTCCCCCAAATCCTGCTGCTGGAGAAATTACTGTGGGCCAAGTAAAAGGCCACTATGTCTTGGAAATAATAGTGACAGCAGGTCCAGTGCCAATTCTACCAGCAACAGTCACTTGCAGGGAGGAGGAGGGGAGAACCTCATACAAGTTTTAAACAACACTTCCTATTAGATCTAGAGTCAGTAACCGTTTAGGTCCAATGACCTTGGGGGTGCCTGTAGATCCAAACCCTCCAGCCTCCCTTTCAACAGATTCTGCACTAGGTACTTGCATCACAAAAGGTGCAAGAGGGACTTCATATTGAGACATCACAGCTTTCTTAGTACCCTTCACACTTCTCCCTGTTTTTCTATTGCCTCTAATGACCTATTTCTGTCCACTTTAAGACTCCAACTAAACCTAACTGCACCTCTTGCCAACACCAGATCTTTACAAATGCATTATAGTGACTCTGAAATCCCTGGTTCCTCTCACCTTTAACTGAGATGTAGGGTTTATTCAAGATGCTTTGCATCAGTGCAAACCACCTTTTGCAAATAAACATTTTAGAAAAAATAATGCAATTAAAAAGAAAATAGGAATATCCTGTGACTCATTTCCTTTCTTACATTACACATCTGTGAAATTACATATATATAGACATGTACACAGCAATTGAACAGTATGAATGTCCACACCATGGCACAGATCTGCCCAAGACAGTCTGCATCAGTAACTCCAGGCAACACAACCAGCCCTTGCAAAGTAACACTTCAACATTCCACCAGTAATGCACTTAACCCAGATGCCAAAGGTCCAAAGGCATCTAACGGTATTTCCATGTACCTTGGTGCTGCCTATCGTGACTGAGACAGGTGTGATGACTTCCACTCCGGCCCTTTTCTTGGTTCTGGCACTGAGTGTACTGTGTAAGCCTGGACGGGGTTGCTGGCTGTATTCCCAGCCCCCGGCTGCCCTCTGGGCGGCAGCGCTCATCCCTTGCTATCAAAGTCAGAATGGCACTGTTTGGCACAGTGTTCCGCTCGGCCGCAGCGGGCACACGGCCCCACAGGGCACTGCCTGCCGTTCCCCAGCCCTGAAAAAACACCAGGCTGATTAGGGCAATTTCTCTTGAACTGCCCTCTTTGACCGCACCGAAAACAAGTTTTGGAGACTCGCAAAATTGCAGTAACGTGCTTTGTAAGCCACTTCATCCGATATTGTGTTGTCCTGACTTTGCCGCACGCCTCAATCATAGCTACCAGCGCAGGATTCTGCAGCTCCATGCNGCAAAAGCAACGTCTCCTGGGCTGCTACATTATCAACCTGCTTTTCAATCGCTTCTCTAAGGCGATCTATAAGTGTGATATATGGCCCGCGAGGCTTTTGTTTAACCATCGTCCACGACTGGTGAGGGACCCTCCCATATCCAGGACACACTGCATTGCAAGAAATGCGAGCTCCTTTCCTTGCTGTAGCACTAAGGAGCATTAGTCAGGCTTGGAGCTGCGGGTTGTTAGTCAGAGGGCTCCTCGTGAGCTGGGGCGGACCCGCTCCAAAGCGAAGGTCATCCTGACAACGCTCTAAATGACTTAAGGCGACCTCATCCACCAGCTGTCTCCACTGAGACTCAAAAACCAACATCTGAGTTGGGGAGAAGCAAATCCATGCCATCTGCCGACAGCCGAAAGGGGTTAATTCGTTAGTGAAGATACCTCGCAGCATAGACTGAGTGAAATGAGAAGTAAACCCAGCTCCGTCTTCATGTTTCTTTAGTCTTTGATTACGCTCCCATCCAGGCTGTTGCCATTATTTCGGATCACGGGACATGCTAGAATCCGATTTGCCAAGTCTAGCTCCCCTACCTCCTGTGCGTGTTCATACAACTGTTCCCAAAAATCTTTTTGGATCTGCCCCTCTTACTGGTCCCGCCGCTGGTTCTGGTGCAAGTATTTCTTGCGGTGGAGGGGCGGTTGGTGGACATCTCGCTTCCTTTAACTCTGCTGGCTCCGATGAATCGGTCAGAACATGCTCTGGTTGTGAACGGGACGCGCCGTCGGCTTTTGCCTGCGGTGGTGTGCCCGCCTGTCTGCGGCCTCCGCCGCGGCGTCCCACCGGCTGCAGAGCGCAGGCAGGAGCCCCTCCATGGGGCT